>VDFB02284142.1:0-18763 GCA_007258455.2 Sequoia sempervirens | reverse complement strand
AAAAGGACAAGTGTCCTCGAATGTAATTTTCTCATTGGTCGAGGAGCAGTTAGTTGTAACAAACCCTAATTAGGGTTTTATCTTGTAATCTCGGCCGTTGATCCTAAATTAATCTTGGCCATTGAATTGTAATTGGGGAGCCTATAAATTGAGCTCAACCCCTCATTTGTAAAGCATGGGAGCATGTTGCAAAACATGTTGAGATAAGCAACTGTTGTAAGATTGCCAAAGTAATAAGTAATGCATGCATTGTTCTGATGGTGATTGCTTCTCTTATTTTGGAGTTGGCATGGTTCTTATCCCTCATCATAGTTTAGATTTTATTTTATGTATGTTAGATGAATGCAAGATTTGATAAGTATTGATTTATGGTGAAGCTTTTTGCTCATACTTTCTTTGAACGGATGATTTTCGTTCAATGCGTAAAGTTAGCCTGAGCCTACTTTGTGGATTCTTAACTTCTGTCTGAATAAATATTGTTCGATTGGAAGGTAGTTATTCATGACGTGAAAATCATAAACACAACTCTCCCTTGAAGATTGCACTGGCTTTGCGTAGTTGGCGCGTTCCCTGCGTGGCGAAACAAAGTTTAGTTTTGTTTCACCGAGTCAATACTGTCTCTTGGATTCTTAGGGGTAGATTAGTGCTTCTGAACCCTTCTCTTTTTTAGTTTCTTTGATCCTACCAGAATAATAGAGCTTCATTGTCCAAACCTTCATTGTGAATTGAACGAGCCTAGCATAAGTCCCTTTGTGTTACCAGCATAATCACATCAAACCACAGAGCTCATCCGCATTCATCTTAAACATTGGAATTACCGTATGATCTTACTTGCAATCTTAGCATATGAGGTAGTTTTTCAAGAGGGGATAAAAGCGTCTTTGGACTCTTTATTCTAGAATGTTTGTTGTGTCATAAAACACGCATCAACAAAGCGGAGTATATTGCAGCAGTGTCTTGTTGCACACAAGTCCTATGGATGAAGCAAACTTTGAAGGACATAAAGGTAGAGTATGAGCATCCTATTTCTATATTTTGTGATAACACGAGTACCATTAATATTTCAAAAAATCCAATTATGCACTCTAGGACTAAACATATTCCTATCAAGTATCATTTTTTGAGGGAACAAGTTAGTAATCAGCAAATTGGAATATGTCACTACTAAAGAACAAATTGTAGATATATTTACTAAGCCTCTACCAAAGGAAACATTTGAGTACTTGCGGAAGAAATTGGGAGTGATTTCATTCCATCTTTGAGAAGTTGTTTAGACTCAAGGGGAGCTCTCATTGTCACATTTTATCATCCCCGTTTCAGTTATGTAGGTTATCCAGTTTGCCATTGATGTCAAAGGGGGAGTAGTGAGTCAGGGGGAGCAGTACAGGTTTCAGAAGGTGTTGCCATCAATGACAAAGGGAGAGATTGTTGAATATTTTGTCATTGATGTCAAATGTTTGGCGTTAGCTTACCATGTTTGTGCGTGGTGGATTGATCTGGGCGGTCTTTGCATTGAGTTTCAATCAATTTGAAAAGGTCGATATCATAGTGGTCACTAAAGCTATTAAGTCTCACGCGTGGGATTTTTCTGTTGTCTTCTATAATGATGTCCTTATGTGAATTGACTTTTCTACTATGTGGTGCAAACTATTTTCTAAGTCATGACTTTTCATGAATTCTTATAAACTTAAATGAAATGTAATTGAAATGATCGACCACCATAGAGATGATTGTAATAAGGTGTTAAGTGTTTTTAGAATGCTCGTGGGTGGCTCATTACATTAGAACGATTTATTTGATAACGCCTTGCTTTTGGTTGAAGGCTTGCATAATGGTCGATGGTATGAAGACTCCTCTGACACGTCTATTTTTGGCCGATGGCTCCTTCATAGGCGACAGCTTCCTTACTTCCTGGTTGCTAAATTCGTTCTCCATTCATGTCTCTATTGTTAGCGGCGGCTTCAAATATCAATTTATAGGGCAGCTAAAAATTATGACGAGTTTATTTAAGTCGTGGAGTTTATTGCAGCGACAGCTTCAGGGAATGCCTTTGATGAATCCATCTTCCTAGGCAATTAATTTACATGCTTTTGAAATTTCCTTTTTTGCCGACAGCTATAGCATTTGTGGACGGGTTGAGTATTGGTTGCAGCCTGGTTTTATGACTATCTTAATTCATTCGCCGTAGGTTGAAGACGTGTTTTAATTTTAATAAAAAAAATTGCGGTTTTTTTTTTTGTGTGTTGGTCATGGGCATTGCATATGTTGAGCATGTCTTTTTCCTCACATTATTGACATGGTAGATTGTAATGCTAGACGTCTCCCAATAACAAAAGGTCGAAGTATAAGTTTGAGAGTCATGAGGGTTGGACACTTCCATGTTGGCTGCGATATCTTCTAATAGCTTGGCATGATGCTCACTTCCATTTCTAGGCAACAATATTGGTGAATGTTGGGTGTTGGTATTAGTTAAAAATGTATGATGTTGGTCATCACCTTGTGGAGAAGTTGGGACGATTTCAGTGAGTTATGCTAGCCGCTGGAATTGTTGAGCAGACATGAGGTTGGTAGGTTGTCCAAGGAACCAATGCAGTTGTAGTAAGTGCATTACAAGCACTTTTTCAGTCATTTTGTGGGTGGCGATTTCAAGGTTACTATCCTGAGTAGAATCAAGTCTAAGGAGATTGTGTAGCTTTCTACACATCCTGGCGCTGAGTGTAATACTTCCTAGTGCTGACTTTGAAGGAGCTTGTGAGTCATTATTGGAGGACGTGGACAATTTTTGGGTGCAATCTTTATCCCTTTAGGAGAACGTGCTGCAGTAATAAGGGGGTCATGGGCTTTAGTGAAGTAGGTTGTGAGGTTTCAGATCATGTCATCACTGCTCTATGGTTACAGGCGATGCTTCCTTCCATTATTGCAGACTATAAATTGAAGTGTGTGGGGTTTTCTGAGTATGAGGTGCAAGTTTGAAGTGCCAGGAACTGTGTAGTGAACTATGGTATTTGTGCAGGCTGCTGATTTGGCATATTGGTACCTGAAAACTATGTCACAAGGTTTGCCAAATTTTCAGCTTCAAGTTCGAAATTCGGTGAACTTATAAAAAATATATGAAGTTCGTTAAAATTCACCTGAAATTTTGTACACGAAAGGCAACTTCAATTTTGTTAAAATATAATTTTGTGAAGCATTTTTGTTAGGGTTTTTTATGGTTCTTTGTTGTAAATTAACGACTCAATCTCATGAAACACAATAGCAATCTGTTGAAGACGGATTTTCTCTTGCTAGTGGCTAGGGCACACAAATTTCTTTTGCAGCTGATTTTTTTACCCATGACAGAAGTTTGAAAGCATCTGCATGATTGACGTTTGAAGGCATCCACGTGATAGAGGTCTAAAGGCACAAATCGCAACAGCAAAGGAACAGAGGGTGAGAAAATGTCTGTGTCACGACAAATGTCACCATGGGAAACCTTTGTATGACTTGTCGAACCTACATTGTGACCTCTGCGCTCAAACCTGCATCGTGACCTCTGTGTGACTCCCACTCTCCCAGATAAACCTGCATCCTTGGGTGCTATCATAATAGTGGTTTACAATTCCTGAGAGGACGAATTTTAGCTGAAATCACATATTTTTAGAAAATATAATGATTTAAGCCTTAAAAAGTTCCATTTTAAGGATTCCAATTGAAGAGGGTTTGATCAAATCACCTTAGATCAAACCCCCTTGGATAGAACCTCGCTAGTTTTAAACCATACCTATAAATGTGTCTCCTTTACACCTATCAAAATGCTGATAAAAAATCACTTTTGAATTAGATTTTGGGGGATCAAATGAATTCATTTAAAATTTATTTCAAATGATTATGGTATTCCTAGAACAAGCTATCCAATGAATATAATTTTAATATGTTTGGTTTGTTATGTATTTGTTTTTTGTTTTATTAAACATAGGTTTTTCATCGAAAATGAATTTCTTTGTTCTTCACATGTGGAAAAATAGAAGATTATCAAAAAAAAAAATTGAAAAATATGAGTGCACTAGATATCGAAGTCCTTGATCCAACAAAATAAATAAAATAAAATTTTGACATATACAAAAAATGTTACGCGTTATGCAGTCGCGTTATGTCTGAATTGTAATTCGTTTGAATTTGAAGAGCTTGATTAAGGAAAAAATATTCAATAAAAAACTATCTAGCAATTGGAAGCTAGATATCATAATTGCAAATCTAAATTTAAAAAGAATTAGAATTTTTATCATTAAATTGTTGGAAAAAGTTATGTTATACGGTGTCGTCACTTTTAAAAATGTTGTTTTAAAGAAAAAAAATCTACATGGGAGATGGAAAAAGAAATTACATTGATTCCAAAAATTTTGAAAAAATATTTTTAGAATCTCTGAGACAAATTGATGATGAGACTCTAGTTTGCACCATCTTCAAATTCCTCACAGTTTAACACCTTCTGGGTGCCCAGATGTAATTTAGTTAAAAATAATAATTCGATGTCAGTTTGTGAAATTTGTAAACTTCCATAATATGGATCGCCCTTTGTTATTATCGTTTAGGGCTTTATTTTTTTTAGGTTTTCTTTTAAATTTTTCTATATTTTATTAAAAACAATGGTTTATATTTTTATAATGATGTTAGTAAAACACTAAATATTATTTTACATATATTAAAAATTAATATTTAATATATTTAAATTTATTATTATTTTAATTTACTTATTAATCATAAGTTTTTTAAATAGAATTCAATTTAGTATTTTTTATTTTACTTTTTGTTAATAAATTTTTTAATGGTAAATGGTACTATTTAAATAAAATTTTGTATTTTGTATTTTATTTTTTAAAGCTAAAATAAAAAATTACTATATTTTTATTTTATGTTTTAAAATAAAATTTAGTGACTTTTTTTTTTAAAATTTATATAAGGTGAATTTAATGTCAAATTTTTTTCGAATTTTTTACCCTTGTCAAACTTCATCCGAATTTTGTTGTTTCTAAACTCAAACTCGAATTCGAACCTTGTGACTTAGCCTGAAAACATGTTGATGTGAAGAACGTATTTTGAAGTCAAGAATGCAGAGATGTTGTGTTGTGAAAATGCTCAATGAGATGATACTCACACTGGAGTTGGTGCTTCAGCTGTTCGAAGTTGGTGCTTCTAGTGAGTTGGTGCTCACTTTTGTAATCCGGAGATAGTAGTCTCCTGGGTTGACACCCTTTTGAAGTTAATGAAAGCAATAGTTATGATGTGGTTTTTATCCGAAAGGGTTTTCCACGTGATCTTTGTGTTCTTCTTGTCAAATGTTTGCTCTTACTATTTTGATTGTTGATTCTTATGGTTTTAAGTTTTAAAGTTTTAAAATACTGATTCACACCCTCCCCCTCCCCCCTATCAATATTTTTTGTATGCTCTTCAAGAAGCCCCTGAAAGCCCAAGTTTTGGGACATAACAAGGATGCAGGAAGAGTTCCTTGTGAGTTTGCTAAGTCCTGAAGGCAGCTTCATTCCTCCCTTGTCCCAGAAAATAAATGAGTTCCCTAGAGAACTAAATCCCAACTAGCATGGTTATATATACATATATATATAATGCATATTTTTAAAAATAACACATTGTTATTTTCTTAACCGTATAAGTTTGTTTCATTAAAAGAAACAATTGAGAATTGTTCAAAGAATTGATGTTGTTCAATAAACAGAGGAGACAAAGGCTCCTTAAATAGAATTACAAAAACGATGTTTCTAAAAGAAACAATTGTTAACAAGAGACGAAGTTAGAAACAACTAGATGACCATTAACAACACAATTAGAAAGATATTATACTAATACCCTCCCTTAATGGTCATCGTTCTAACTACCCAGAGAAATAACAGAGAAGGCTGCCCCCTTCTTCTCAGAAGGCTTCTACAACAAAAGACAAGAGCCTACCACTGACTCTACCACTTGAGATGAGTCTGCCACCAACCCTCCCAGAAACACTTCTGGATATACCCAAGAAAACAACACCAATCGTCCAACCTAATGTTGGATAACAAAACTGTCCCTCCCTGTAGCTAAAGACACACCAAGAACGGTTGCCATGATTTTGAGGGAAAATCAGCAAACCCTCCAAACTGTTGCAGATGAGCAAGATGCTTGAAAACAAACTACAAAAAACCGTTGGTGCAAATGTTCACACAACTCCAAGTGCGACTTAAAACAAACTGCAGCAAAGTAAGATTTTTGAGGAAAAAATCGCCAAACCCAAAAATCTAAAGATTACAAATCATCGTTTTTTGCAGAAAAAATGGTAAAAATCCACAAAGGACAATGATTTTTTTTAAAAGGGAAAATATTAAAATCCACCCATTTTTTTTAAAGGAAAAATATTAAACCCACCATGATTTTTTAAAAGGAAAATATTAAAACCCACCCATGATTTTTTTAAGGACAAAATTATTAAAACCCATAATTTTTAAGGAAAATTTATAAAAACCCAGCAACATTGACCAACACAAAAACACCCTTGATCTGCCCCAAACAAAAAAAACCAGCTGCAAGACAAAACCTGACACCATTGCTCCAAAAAAAACCGCCCAGAAAGAGGATGCTCAGGGAATCCTCGGTACAAAGAACAGGGAAAAACCACGAAATGAAGAATCGCAAATTTCAGTTAGAATGAAGATGGCCAAAAACATGAGGAAAAAGAACCGCGCACGAAAGCCACACGATCATTCAAAAAAACAAGCACAAAAGAATTTCGAATTATGGCTTTGAAATAACCCACGAAATTCTTAAAAAAACATTCTTCAAAAACCCTTCAAAAATTTCTTTCGAAATTAGAAAAAAATGATTTTTTAATTGGCCTGCTCTTATACCATGTTCAAAGAATCCATGTTGTTCAATAAACAAAGGAGACAAAGGCTCCTTAAATAGAATTACAAAGACGATGTTTCTAAAAGAAACAATCGTTAACAAGAGACGAAGTTAGAAACAACTTGATGACCATTAACAACACAAATAGAAAGATATTATACTAATAAGAATTACAGAAATATTTTTTGATCTTCCAAATGCTATATGAAATTTGGCAGCAATCACATGGGCGCAAATAATATATTCAATGTTTCTATAAAAATTTCAATATAGGAGTAGGAGTAGAACAAAATTTGAAAATAATTGGGCAGTGTAGAAACATTTTTTGATCTTCCAAAAACAGTATGAAATTTGGCAGCAATCACTTGGATGCAAACCACTTATTCAATGTTTCTGCAACAATTGCAGTGCAGGAGCAGGAGGGGAAACAAATCCAAAAACCTAGTGTCATGCAAGAAATAAAGAAATTCCCTTGACTACTATTAATAATTTACTAAGTAGCCAATCTCGGTACTAGTTCGGGTTTGGGTTTGGGGGTTCAATTCGCCAATTTGGCTAAAAATTTTTTGGGAGGGGTTCAGTTCGTTAGTACAAAAACATGTAAAAATATATATATATACAGCCTAGAAGCATGGATTAGGATTAGAATATCACATAACATCATATAAACAACAAAACCACCATAAACTTGAATGTCATTTCAAACATGCATGATAAATATTCATCGTTGAAACTTCAAGTTCAATAATACAACACTTTTAAAGTTTTAATCATCATATGGATTATCTAAATCATCAATATCAATGTCAACATTGACATCAAATGATGCAGGAAGACTAGATGAATCACAAGTAGTGCCAATGGCACTGTCACTAGCACTACTATTGTGCCCATGCCACTGCTGGATATCGGACTCCTCATATACAACATGGTGGGAAGTGGAAGCCTCTTGGAATGAAAATGCTTGTTTGCAAAACAAATGAATAAGAATGAGGTAGTTAAGGTGTTTAGAGTGATTTCGAGGTCACTTTTAGGGTTCCCTTGGGCGTGGGTCAAAGTCAAACTCCATAAAATGTAATGTCCCTTATTGATTCACCTAAAAGTTTGTCTTTTAGTCTTCTCAATTAAGATATTCAGTAAATTCAGAGTCAATAATTTTAATGCTAAATTCTCAATCCTATTAAGAGCTACTTCCAAAGGCTGAGGATGACTTGATTATCAGATCAGTTATATATATATATATATATATAATGTTTTAAATGATCTGCTGTTAAGTATATATATTACTCATAAGTTGTTCCCCTTAATATATATTTTAATCTATAAATCTGTACAGTGATGTTCATATATATATATATATATATATATATATATATATATCCACTATTCGATGACCTCGTGAATATAAATAACAAGATATCACTGCTGCAGAAATTAGAATGAAGTCCTTTGGAATTATTCGATGCCCCTCTAGGCTGAGTTTTAATTCCTTTTATACAGCTTTGATGTGAGAGATGGTGTATTTTCGCTTGTGTCTCTTTCCCTTAACTAATCACACCTCCTCAACATGGCCGCTGCCTTAAGATGATTTGTCTTTAATTAATACCAATCTCTTTGATATTGATTCTTGCTTGAAGATCTTAACTAATCGTTGATTCCTTGATCAAGGGATTCTTTCTTCAAGCAGTGATATCCTTAGTTGGCATGCAATGTCTCTTATTAGCTGGCGCTGCCTGGTATTTGTTCTATTTAAGAATTATTATATTTTGGGAATCATTGCCTTTGTCATTCATAACACTTGGTTTGTATGAATACTATTATTATTTTTATAATAACCAATATTAATGTTTTATATGATAATTATAATATTATCAAGATGACTATAATTATAATGGTGCTTGGATATATATATTTTTATATTCCTAATATTTATAGTGTGATAGTCATAATTATAATGGTTTTAATATTTATGATTCAATAATAATATTATTTTATGTTTGTGCTTTATATTGATTGTATATATTTTTAATTTCTATTATATCATAATAATTATAATATTTAAATTGTTTAGTGTTTATGTTTTAATATTTATAACATTATATATAAATATTATAATTATAATATTATCATCGACAATTATAATTATAGTGATGTTGAATGGTTAATATTTTAAATATGTATTTCATTATCTTAGTGTTTCAATTTCGGGGACATGATATAAAACATTAAAACACTTTTTGGACGCCTAGGTATGCGGGTTCTGTCTTGGTTTGCCCGGGTTCGGTCTGGGTTATGCCCGGGTTCTCTTGGGTTCTACTGGGCAAATCAGACCCAAAAATGAAGGATCCTAGTTGAACCCACAGACTCGACCCAAGATCCAAACCAAGACCGAACCGAACCAGGATTTGGGGGTTCCAAAGGCGAATCCGATATCACAAATAATTTATATATTGATTTTAGCAAAACAATATGATCTCAATTTCACTACATATATGATATAAGCCATGTTCCATTAGGGCCAAAGCTCTACACACATATACATAATACATAAATCAATTTAATAAATAAACAGGTTTCTCCAAGAACTAATAATAATACAAATGTACATTTAATGTGTCCTCAGCATATAGTAGCATTGGTTCTAAGAACACAAAAGGCATCTTCAAGAATATATGTTGTATGCTTCAAGATAGCAAGACAAGAGATTGGACATAAACAAAAGCATTATTCAAAACGAACAATTCCCAGCCCATCCATATTACATTAGATGACTTATTTCAGTAACCAAATATGATTACAAAACACAAGCCAGATTCTATTGTGTCCAATACTATCTTGAAGCCATCAAAGTTTGAAAAAATAGTGGTCACAATGTCAACCTTGATTGTTTTTAGAGAGAAAAATAATAATAATTTGTTATTACATTCCACTCTTCCTTCATTCAATACAATACATATTTATAGAGATTTCAATTCCTACATTATAGGAACAACTCTCTAATTATTAGAGTTGTTGTAAAAACTCAATCAAACACACTCGTATAACAACATAATTCTATATTATCCTATAAATATGACTTAACAAACCTAACAAACAATTTAATATTACTAACACCCATGTGAACACTAACATAGTTTCCTAACACCCCCCCTGCCCCCCCCTCCCTTAGTGTGAACATGGGGAGAATGTACAACACATGAACAGGAAACAAAATTGTATGCCTATGCATACTTTTAGGTCTGCATACTACTCTCCAGATCTTGCTACACATGATCACCTACATACGAGAATTTATCTCACTTTCACTTCCAGTAAACTTATCACTAGCTGACCATACTTCCAAGAAGTCTAACAGTCAGAGGATCTATGTAGTTAGCTGCTCTCCTATACAATTGTTTACAACATCAATGATGTCCACATTCTCCTCCTTTCAGACTTAACACTTCCAACTGCAACAAGCCAATTCTTGTGGCTCGTGATCTTAATTTGAATGACACCTCTCATCAACCTTTCATGGTTTTCACATAGGTTTACCACAAACCTGGACACGAACAGGACAATAGTCATATGGTTTTCTGGATTACCAGTAACCATTTCAAGATCCATGATCTGCATTACACTAGTGCTTTTGTTCACTACAATATTTTTCACCAAGAGGATACATAACGAAATAACTCACACAAAAATAGAAATGAAAGGATACGCCACTAATACAAAAGGCAACCTCATCATTAGTGGCTAACGAGAGACATTATTGTCCTCCCACCTTCTGTGACTCCAACCTCATGTACCTCCATCCTCCAGTGCAATGACTATCTCAATCCCCTTTTTGAAAATCTCAAATTTTTGGGTCTTTTGGAGCCCCTCCATATATGCATGTTTGTTTTAATTTTGAAGATGTCCCAAACTTGGTTACCTCATTCTGGATCTGAACAACAAGCTCCCAAGAAGGGGCTAGGACCAATACAATAGGACCATCTACTGGGGCTAAGATAAGTTGTGCATTAACATGAACAATGATAGGTCAAAGATAAGCCAATGTCTTTCTAGGACCAATCTCAACACATCCCTTTAGAGCCATTGTCCACCCTTGATCTTGAATGGGTGTTGGATCAATAAACCCATCTTTTAATATCTCCTAAAGAACATACTCAGCAAAACCAACGACTTTAAAAGTAGTAACAAGCTTAGGAATGTCACATCCCTCGACTGTAATCTCATACCTAGCTTCATCATTAATCATGGCTGGCACACTCATCTTTTCAATGTAATGTCCCTAGTGGGAAATGCCTAAATCTGCCCAAACAATAATGAGTTCAGAGAGTACCCTTTTTTTCCCTGATTGAAGCCTTGCACATAGGTTAGAAATCATAATCATTCTAGTTAACAGATTATAAACAAATAACCATATTCTAAGTATTAGCAAACTCATGACAACATGGTAGGGTAAGTGGAGTTGTAGCAAGTGTCCCGGTAGCCAACTCTTCTAGATCCAAGGGCAACACCCATTGAGGCAATGACAAGTACCCCCTTGGCCCGTGTGGGCTCATCTTGTCCCCTCCCAAGTGGCGTATCTAGAAGATGCCCTTTCGTTGTACTCCCTCGGCAATCCTCATAGGGTAAGTGAAGTTGCAACGGGTGTCCTGGTAGCCAACTCTTCTAGACCCAAGGGCAGCACCTGTTGAGGCAATGGCAAGTACCCTTTTGGCCCATGTGGGCTCATCTTGTCCCCCCTCGGGTGGCATATCTAGAAGATGCCCTCTCGCTGTACTCCCTCAACAATCCTTCCTTCCCTTATCCATGGTGTGGGTAAGTATTGGTTTTACTAACTCACATTTAAATTAAGGCATCTATCGAACTCATTACACCATGATGGGTGGTTAGGAGTTGCAAAAGGTATCTTGGTGGCTCAACTCCTCTAGACCCAAAGGCAATACCCATTGAGACAACGACAGTGCCCCTTTGGCCCATGTGGGCTCATCTTGTCCCCTCCCGCGTGGCGTATCTAGAAGAGGACCCCTTGACATACCTTCTTGGCAATTCCCCTTTTTCCTACCATGGTGAAGGCATAAACACAATGATGGAATTCTTAAATAAATATATCAGCAAGTAAGGGCTAATAATATCACACATGGATCATTCTTTCTAAATAACATAAATGAATAGGTGATCATAGGATAAGGATATACATAAATATATATATATATGATCTATTCATTTTTATATTAAAGAGTCATAACTACTAATAAGGCTAAATAATTGCTGCAAGCATCATTATTGGATAATTGTAAATTATATATATATATATATGATTAGATGTCCAATAACATAATAGCAATGCTATAAGAATCAACAGTACATGCATAATCTTATTATTCCAAAATAACACTAATAAATAACATCAACTAGACAAATTTATTATGTGTAATTTGTATTTATCAATCATCAATAGTATATTTATTAAATATATTTATCAATCATTACTGTTATTTAAATTCATAATATATTTATCAATCCTCAATATCTAAATTCAGTATGTATTCATCAAATACTATTATTTAAATACATAGAGTATTTATCCACTTCCCATTTAAATTTACGAAAACACTTACCTCACTGTAAATCGATCTGCAGGAACCCCTTTCCGTCTTCTCCTTTTTGCCAGCCATCCCCTTTGGGTTTTGCTGAAATCTCCCTTAAATACCTGATATGGTCAAAGGTTATGATCTTTTCCTTGCATCCTTTTGACTAGGACGTGACTCCTAGTGTAATCACCGTCTTTGGAGAGTCACTTCCCTTGCATATCCATCGCTGCCTCTCAGGAGTTTATTAGTGATCGTTGGTTTTTATGATTATTTCAAGTTTGTCTTTATTACTCACTAAAGTATTAGTCTTATTTCAGATTAAGTTATTATAATAATAATAATAATATGACCATAATTTGAATGATGTATATTAATAAAATAATAATATTGTTACTAATAATTATGTCTATAATAATATTTAGATTATGTTCATTTTATTGTTTTATTTTTTATGTTTGGTTATTTGTATTTGAATATTTGATATTTAAATGTTAAAGTATGATAATAAAAATAATTTGCCAATATCTTATTAATTTATTCTAATGTGTTAATCTCGGGAGGGATATGACATTCAACATAAAAATCCTCTTCAAAGTGCATAAGAGTTGATAAGTTCATCATTGTTGGATTGACCAATTGACTAAAAACTGCTGCTGCTTCCTTCGCCCCTAGATCCATCGCTATTCTTATTGTAGCAGGAGGATCTCCATATCTGGTCGAAACTAGCTCCATAATGGACGACATTTGGGTCGAATTGAGGCCATGTGCAACCCATGCCAAGCCTTGGTGATTTTGGCTGCCAATCCTTCCATGAAATACGTAGCCAACCATTGCATGGGATCCCCCATTAGGAATACCAGATACAAGATCTGATCCAATGGTTTAACAAAGGCCTTCTGAAAGTCCTCAAGAACAACCACAGCCTAACTACATCTATTCTTATTGCAAATTCTCTGCCTTGCAACGAGTAGAGCCATGGCACAGACAGCAGCAGATAGTGCTATTGTTTCTCCCACTGCAGCCTTGCCCATGTTTTCCCCACACGATGAATCTCGCTAAATCTCCAAATCCAAAATGGTAGGAATGCGCACGTCGGGACTCTCTATGCATATAAAACAAGTCATGTATTATCGATCTTGGGCATTTCCCACTCTAATACCATGATTGTTTTTAGAGAGAAAAATAATAATAATAATTTGTTATTACATTCCACTCTTCCTTCGTTCAATACAATACATATTTATAGAGGTTTCAATTCCTACATTATAGGAACAACTCTCTAATTATTAGAGTTGTTTTAACAACTCAATCAAACATACACTCATATAACAACATAATTCTATATTATCCTATAAATTTGACTAGCAAACCTAACAAACAATTTAATATTACTAACACCCGTGTGAACACTAACATAGTTTCCTAACAAACCTATTTAGAAACCTCGGAGAAAATTCAAATTTCATAAATGTCCTGTTTAGAATCCTTGAAGAAAACTCAAGTTCCATACATAACTTTCCGTTTATGGCAAACTAACTTCTAATTTATGGCAATCTATAATTGTGTGCATCAGCATTAGTTTTCCCCCAAATGTGCTCTATTTTCTTTATCCTAATTCAGCTAGTAACTAGGATAAATTGAATAGAATTGAATTACCATACACAAAACTTCCATAATTTATGATTCTTAAGCATCTAATTTCATCACATAGAAGGAAGATGGGATTTATAAAGACACCATTGATACCAAACAAATCAGATAGCTGTATAGTACGGATTTTGTCTTCTTGACAATAACTTTTCTCTTACTTTATTGACATTAATTTCCTCTTGTTTCTATTGAATGCCGAAGAAGATTCAGCTTTCAACTCCTAATTTGCACTTGGTGGTAGAGAACTTTGTTACAACAGAGTCTAAACTGAAATAAGTACATATTTCTCTATTGATTTCCACTAGCATTCAGCTGATACAAATTTGAATTTCAAACTACTGAATCATAATCGAGACTCACTTTACTGGAATTTGGTGTTGTCATGAGAAGCCTCCTAACTCTGAATTCAGATCCTTAACAATTTATGGTTTTCCAACAAGTATAAAAGCTTATTCAAGTTGCAATTGATGAAAATGAGACTAATTTTACCACACTAGTGACACTCCTGTTAATTTAATCAGTACATTCTTACTTTAGCGAAGTCATTTAACAAAGTGGTCAGAAATTATAACAGAAACAACCAAGCAGAATGCAACATGCTATGAATTTTGTAATACAAATCTAAATTGTTTCTTAAAAAAATTTAACATTCAAGAAATATCACAAATATTTATTGACCGCAGAAAATAGAGAAATAAAAACTTACAAGAAGTTCCACTCAATATGAATGATCCATCTTCTTTAAGAGTTTCAGTTGACACCTTTAGCAGCTTACTTATCCCAAAATCGGCAACTTTAAGATGCCCCGAATCATCCCGCAGTATATTTCTGATAATTCACTGGCATCAAAACTGTAAGAAGCTTTCCATGATGCTTTTTTTGTCTAGAAAGATGTAACTCCAAAACTGACCACTTAACCTATTTGCTGATATAAATTCAAGAAATGACAACTTCACTGGCACAAAAGCTTTGAATGTAACAGAGGTTAACATTTTGACAAAGCCAATTGAAAGTAATTACTTACGGGGGCTTAAGGTCACGGTGAATAATTGGTGCTGGCTTATTCTCATGTAAATAGTTCATTCCCCTGAAAAACAGAAAATGGAAGTGAAAAAGCGAGGAATTAACAAAACACTTCTGCTACTAAAACATGAACCACAAATGTCAAATAAGGCAAGCAGATAGAATTCACACAAAAGCGAAGTTGCTCTTTGGGAAATTTGTCTGCCAAAAATGGAAGAGGAATAACTTCATTGAGAGCATTAAGAACCCCTTCTCAAAAGCAAAGGGATGGGGTTGGGGCCAATGGAACTGCTGCTGCAAGGGTCATTTTTTTAACACAAAGGGAAAAAAAACCTTAAAACAAAAACAGTTTCTAGAGTAGGTCTACTCATTTTAACAAGACTCATGGCACACCAATTCGAAAAATCATGAAAATTCACATGAACATATGATAGACAATCAGCATAAAAGGAGTAACCCTCCAAACCCCAAAGACAGGGCATAGGCACTCATTCCCCTAAAGATTGTACAAAATCTGAGTATCAGACCAATACATAATGTATGCCTTAATGTTTAAAAAATATGACCAGCAGGGAAACCACTTAACCCAAATGAAAACAGCAATTTTAACCATAAGCGAACAAAGATGACCACAACAAGAACCCATATACCAACCAAAGTCAAGAGTCCAAGGAAGCCTTGTAATCAGCATTCACATGATTACCAAAGTCTTTGCTCAAGTCCCAGGTAGGGCATTCCTGATAATCACCAATTTCTATCTTGATGTCATTCTTGTTAGACACTAATTTAGCTAAAAATCAGAAACCCAATTTCCCACTTAGCAACTTTGAAACCACAAATGAGTATGTTAATGTCTTTCTTGCATTCATTAAACTGCCACTGTTGAAAGTTAGAGGAATCCTGCCTCCTAAAGTGATCAATCAAGAATTTAGAGTCACATTCCAAAACAATAGCAATAAAATGCCTTTGCTTGGCTACTAATAAAGCTCCATTAATGTTGGCAAAATTATTAGAACCAATACCAACACTACCATCAAACCAGAAATTATCCTGGATTATGATCCTGACAAACAACTCCCATGCCAGCATTTCTAGGATTGTCTTTTGAAGCTCCATCAACACAAAGTTTAGCCAAGCCTAGAGGAGAATTGGTCACATCTAATTATTTGATCTTCCTGAGGGTTATCATTGCCAGAGGAAATGGAGGGAAAATCTGCATGAATACCAAGTCTCATAAGAACCTCTAAATTCCCACCAAGAACTCACCTGATTAATCACAAATCCAAGCTTCATAGGTTTCTTTCAAATTTGCCATTATTCTATCCTAAACCTAACTAATATGCCTAGTAGAACCATTAAAAATCCTTTAATTGTGTTCCAATCCGTTGTTCCAGCAGATCAAACCAAGACCAATATCATGCAACATATTAAGGGCTTTCATCTTCAAAGAGGGGCATGTCTGATTTACAAGAGTCCCTGATAGAACCATAATGTCCCATGAAATTCCCATCAAATCACAACATAAACAGTGGAGGAAAGTGGCAAAGGGGCGGGCTCAAAGGAGGTGTTTCCATTCTCTTCATCTTAAAGGAAAATGGTTTGTCCATTCGGACCAGCAACACCGCGTTTGCATAGATTGTCTTGATGAAGAAATTTATCTAAAGCTGCAAGCCACATGATACTATTAGCCTTCAGCCAAAATTTAGAATGCTAGACCATATTCCAAAGCTTAGAGTTTGTAACTTCATAATTTTCTACCAAAAGAGTTTTATAACCTATCTGCACCAAGAAAATTCAAGATCAGTTCAATCCCCAGCCAGCCAGAATGCTTGTCTAAAGAGACCATCCAAGATGGCTAAAATATGGGCTAATTGGTCAATGAAAAGGGGAAAATTGTTGACCTGGCTAGAGACCCTTAAGTTTCCATTTCTAAATCCTCACACCATCCTACATGACATCACACTAAAAAATATAAACATATATCCAACCAGCTTCAACACATTTATAACTTAACTCGAGTAGATCAGGAAATTCCACACAGAGGACTGTGTTGATCCCACACATCTTGACAAAAAGGAGTATGTTCCCCTTTTCCAATAATCTAGAAGAGGCCAGCTTTTATCAGATTATGTCCCAGCTACAGCAGACAAGAATTGATTTTGCTGCTCGCAGTATTGATAAAATCAGAAAAGTATTAATAATTAAGGCCACAATACAGACTAGGATTCAAAATTCTTCAGGGGTAACACTACTACATAGGGATGCATCCACCCAAATCCTACATCCCCATCCCTGTGGCATTACTGAGATACAGGGTATGCATGGGATGTCCCCTAGGAGATTTTCAAGGACATGTGATCTAAGGTCAAGGTGTTTGATCCTGGTGGACAATTCTCTAGATGAGAATCCAATCAAGTTATAGTGTATGCGGAAGCAATTAAATAGAACAGAACAATTCAGAGACAAAAGGATAAAGAAAAATCAGAATGAACTATTATTTTGCTATCTATTCCATATATGGCATACCCTTGAGAAAGGCATATGGTTGTTTATCTTCTAACTAATGATTGTTTATGACATGTCTAAATTGCATACGAAACTAGTGTATATATAGTTTACAAAGAATCATATTCTGGAGACCAGAAGTTGTTGAGAAGTTGAACCTACTCCTTAAAAAGTGGAAAAATTTCCTTGATAAGTTTCTCATACATGGCAGTTATGGAGTGTAACAAATTGCTGAAATGTCCCTAATGACTAGCCAAATGACTTGCATGCCATGAGCCTTGTGGATTCCAACTTAGTTGCCTCATTGATAGTTCCATCTGAAGAATACAAATTCACAGTTTGGCACATGCAATAAGTTTGGCAATGAACTAGATAGTCCGGTTTCTCCAGTAGGTGTGTTGAACCCTATTGAAGCTATGGTAGGTACCACAAAATTGTTTGTCTCTACAAAGTGTACTGCTCTACTATTGGAGTAAATGCAGCATATACTAGAGAGCAGATATGGATCTTTGTATTCCCTAGGGCATATGAGAGGTGCTCTAGTATACCGCATACCCAAGAAGTGGCCCCACAATTGCTACAAACCATGATGATGGCCTAGGTGTTACCACATGTACTTAATTTGGCGAATCCTCCCAGAACAATCACCCCTCCTTGTGAAACAATAGTCCTAATTGTGTTAAGACTAGGAAGTAGGTACAAAGTCTTGTCAACTAGCTACTACTTGATGAACCACTTTACTTTGTGGGAGCTAACCTTTCCTAATAATTTTGTATATAGGGAGAAGAGTTTCCAAAGAAAGAATATAGTCTCCAAGATTTCATCTTCTATGATGCAACTACCCAATTTGTAGGTGGAGGTGAGATGTGGAATGCTCAATACGCATAGTTGTATGGCACAATCTTCTTTGGTGCCAATATAGCAGGTGTTGAGCATGAATCCACTTCTTGAATTCAATATCTTTTGCCACCTACCATCACAACCATGCTACAAGGCTTTGTGTTGTATATACACATATGACTGCATGTATAGATACCTGCAAAGTCTTTTGCATACCTCCATTAGCACTACATCAAAACCTATTTTTTCCCGAAATGGATAATAGAATATATAAAGTGACATTGAAGACTTAC
>VDFB02284141.1:0-20718 GCA_007258455.2 Sequoia sempervirens | reverse complement strand
GAACATTTTTTCCTTTTGTAGCCTTGGGGCTTTTTGCCATTATGAAAGCAATAATTCTTTTTACTTTTTGTTGTTGTTTAACTTGAATCAATGAAAATTGAACATTGAATCTGAATTTGATGAATTATGCAAATGTCTAAGCAAATCTCAATGTCACACCGTTATACGCATGCACACACATATAGTGTTGTCCCCAAATATGGCCTTCCTACAGACTACCATACTCAATATGGTGATTAGAATCAGAGATTGATTTTGATATTCATAGTCCTAGATGAATCCTATTTCTAGGATGTCTAGTTGTTGACGCTTGCATATTTTTATATTTACAACCATATTGCTTTGCCTATTGTTGAACATTTTTTCCTTTTGTAGCCTTGGGGCTTTTTGCCATTATGAAAGCAATAATTCTTTTTACTTTTTGTTGTTGTTTAACTTGAATCAATGAAAATTGAACATTGAATCACAAATTTGATGAATTATGCAAATGTCTAAACTTAAATCTCAATGTCACACACGTGCACATGCACACACATATAGTGTTGTCCCCAAAATATGGCCTTCTAGACTACCATACTCAATATGTCTCGTTTCCTCACCCTAAAAATGTCATGGAACATAGAAACATTAACATATCAACATGCCAAATCTAACTACTAATACACAATTTACCTTTTTCTCATAACCATTTCAAGTTTGGACTAGAATGTTGCAAAGTTTAAAAATACAATGGGGACCAAAATCACTAGTCAAACAATATGCAAAATCAAATTTGAGCCAAAATGTAATACCAACAACTTAAGACAGCCATCTACTTAAATACATAAACTTTGTCAAGCATGACTACTATTAATTACTAAAAACGTTGAAACTCATTATTAAAATTGTAACTAACAATAACATTAAAAATGAGCTAGCTTTAAGGAACTACTTAAGTTCCTCACGGCGGATTGGGCGACTGCTATTCAGGACAAACCATGCATGGAAGATTAGTTTTAGGCTTTTGGTTCTTAATGTTTTTTGATAAGTTTATGACTGTTATTTTGTTTATGTTTTATGACTGGTTCAACCCATGGGGGTCTATGGACTCGACTTCCTCGAATCATGCTTGCATGATGGACTCTTTTATTTACTTAGTTGTTAGTGTTGTTTTGGGGTTTTTGATATGACTTGCTGTGGGTGATGGCTTGGTTTACTCTGTTGTCACTGTGTTGTTAATGTGCTTGCTTTGGATGGCCGTGGTTGCCTTGTTTTAACGGGACAGCACCCTTGTTTTTGCTGCTTTTTATATCAAAAACATTAAAAATGGTACAAATTATAATAATAATCAAATTAATAATAGAAATACTAGCAATGTATGCATTTATATTGATTAATTGTAAACATATTTACAACTTGTTTAACCCAAAAAATATTACAAAATGCAAAAAACAAAATTAAAAAATATATTTTAAACATAAAATGATTCACAAAAGCCTGTCACATCTTACAATACAACTTTACTACTAAGCATGAGCTTAGAAATTAGACATGAAACATCGGTAAAAAAGTGGATAAAATACTACTATTCCAAATATATGTTTTCAAAATAAGAACTTGTGGAAATAATATAAAAATTCTAAAAACAATAATAAACTAGCAGCTCAACAATCAATTGAATAGAGATATCTATAAATCAATGATACACTTAATCATAGTGGTGATGAGTGGAACAAGACTAGAGGTCAGCAATGACAATGGTAAGGAGGAAGATAATAATGCAAAACATGGCATCGGAGCTATGGAGCAACAGTTACAAAGCCTTTGGTGAAGAGCAATTAGGTTCAAGCAGAAACAATGCCAAGACTTTTAAGGGAGGCTCCTCAACTACAGGCCAATAGAGGAGGAGCCTGTGCAAGCTTGTGACTACAAATGTTGATTGCTTGCAATTCAAGGATAATCACTTCCTCTTTCAAAGGGGTTTCCTTTCCTCTAAGCGTAAAAATCAAGCAATTGAAGTATTTCAAAGTTTACAAACTCCTCTAACCCCTATCATTGTTGTCATGTATTTTGTAGGCAACAAATCTCTTCTGAGAAAGGTATTAGGTATCCAGTTTTGTGGAGTCGCCTCTTTCATGAATGAGGTTATGAACACACTACAAAAGCATTGCAATTGGGTAGTAGGTTTTGAATCGATGGTAAGAGAGCATCTATTGGTTTGTAGAACATTAGAGGTTTTGAATCGATGGTAAGAGGGCATCTATTGGTTTGTAGAACATTAGAGATGTTGGTTGGGACTCTAAAGCCTACTATGGATGTTGATCATTCTACTTTTGAGTCTCTCGCCTTGGGAGACATTCCTCTTAACCTGGCAGAAGATTCTATTAAATTTATCCTTCTAGATGATAGTATTGGCCAGATTTATAGGGAGATGAGTATGAAATCTCTCATGTACATATTTTTTGGGTAGAAGACTCAAAGAAGTTGAGAACATCAACTAGATGAGAAAAACTTCAATGTTTTCTAGTACACCTCTATCCTTATTGTCCAAGGGTTTTTTCCATGTCCAATTTTCATTAGAAAAGGCTTGAGACTTTTCTTGAAACAACGATCCTTGGTTTTGTAGCAAATTTGTTTTGTATATGGGCACCCTTCCAACACCTCTCCATACTTCCACATGGCCAATCATACCTCATGTGCATAGTGATAGAATTCACTAACAATCTCAAATTCACCACATCTCAAAAGAGAGAAAACCTCCTTAAATATAGGAGAAGGGGTGGAAGAATACCTTAAGGGGTATTAGTCATACCTATTCAAAATAACCATTCATAAATAATTAATGATCTAATAGTTATTAGACTATAATTATTTCAAATGGGATATGTTTAATAAAGTATATAATATATAAGGTTTTATAACCTTATATTAGAACAGTATATAAATGTTATAAGGGTATGACCTCTAATAACATTATGTTCTAACATCTGCTCATAGATTAGTGTAGCAAGCATATTTTGTACCTCTACTTCTTTTCAAATATGTCTATTAGTTACAACCCTCAACTTTGTTCCAGTCAATATAAAAAAAGAGAACACTATATGTTAAATTTAAAGAGAATTATCAAAATGCCAAAATTGAAAGCATGTTACACAATGCAACTTCCCTATCATCGTGATACAAACATTGGAACTTAGAGAACTAATTAGAATGAATTTTCCCTTTGAATAACAAAATTTGTCTTTTTTTTAATTAAGAAACTAAGAATACATGACAAGAAATTTTATTTATATCAAATACTTCCCTAGATCAATTGTTGTTCAAGATGAGTGTAAGACATACCTTGCAATATCAAGGGCAAGCTTTAGTGCCTTCAACGGTTTCAATCCTGCCTTTCTTTTTAAATAGGCATCTAGATCACCCTACACCAAACAACAAACATTTCAGAAATTAATTGATATGATAGCCCAAGCTCATAGCACTCAATTTATTTGTTCTTTATAATAATAGACTATGATGTTTCATATTCAATAAATGCATTGCATTCCATATGTAAACCAAAATTGGCCACATGTATTTGGGCTCTATCTTAATCAAGATTATTCAACATGGAATTTTAATGTTACTAACAAGCTAGAACCTATTTGAATTTCATTGAAAAAAGGCATTACACCAACATCTACTCAAATGCGATTTAATCCATTATGAGGATTGGATGATATTGAATCATAGTCTGAGCAAATTAGAAATTTTGTATAGAACCCAAAGCATAACAAGGTTTGACTATTATAAAGAGGCACAAAGAAACAAAATACAATTAGGGCAACATACAAATGAGAAAACCATTATATTTTGAAACAATCTCATAAGAAAATCAACAAAAAAATAAACATAATGATATAGAGCCAAACAAAGTAATAAATTATATCGACTTCTATAAGGTGCAATAATTTTACCCATAGTTCTAAATTATTAACTTTAATTAAATACTTGCAAAAATTGCAAGCACTCATGAGTTAAATTGCAAGGCAAAGAAGTCACCAACAAACTCATGGCCAAGTTGGTGTGACTCGTAGGTCCAAACTCACCATGAGTACCCACAAGTACTCAACAAGTCCATGCCTAGCACTCACCTCTATGTTTGCAACATGGTCTGTGGCAGAAACACACCCAAAATGCACCATAAATGTGGAAAAAACGTTGAAATTTAATCTTTTAAAGCCTTGCTACCCCTCACTTCCTAATCATACAAAATTTGATCTTCTTTTAGCAATTTCAAGTTATTGTGAAAGCAAAATTTTGATAATTTTTTAAGTTTTGGGTATGTTTTTTTTTCAACATTTTTTCAAATTTCTTTTATATTCTATATCTTCTCTTACATGTTCATTTGTGTTGCACATAAATCCAAATTAATCTTGTTATAATTTGGTTAGACATTAACAATGCAAAATACACAAGATTTCCACAAAATAATATTTGACTCACAAGATCATTGTTTATTCAATATTTAAGAGCTTGAATGCACGAATCATGTCCTATAATTTAGGACATGTTCTTTATCTCATCCACTTATCTCTACAACAAAAACATATTTATTCTACATACAAGGTAAACTCTACTCTCATAGATTGACCCTTAACAACCACTAAATAATATTTTTTTAACAACCTCACTATGATAGATTTAATAAATTAAATGTATTTATAGAATAACTATCCAAACTACATGAATAAAACTTTCATTTTTGGGATTCAAACTATGCTCTTAATAAAGTATTGCTAAGAACATTGAAAAAAATGAGCAGAAAAATGCAGAGAAAAATTGGGAAAAGTAGAGCAGAGCATAATAGAAATCCAAAAGATGACACTAGGGTACGCGGATCGAGAACAAATGTGAATAATGCAAGCGACTATAACCAAGGCAAATATGAGCAGAATGAGAACCGACCTTTAAAGGAAACCCTAGCCACCATCAAAATCAACACTTACAATCAAACCACAGATAATTAAGAAATGCTACTAAATTTGGCTATCATAGGCCGATTTATTGGACTAACACAAACTAGAGAGAATCATCTCATGGGCACAAGAAAACTAGAAATTTCAATTTGTGATAAAATTCCTACCAAAAAATTTCTTCATTGCAATATTTTAAGCAAGAAAGAATGAGATGAAGTTTTATCCAATGGGCAATGGAAGATGGGCAAAATCCCACTCTATATGCAAAGATGGGTTACCACTTTTCGTCACATGAAAACCCATGTTGGATCCGATTGTACAATTTGTCATTAGAATATTGGTCGGAAGAATGTCTAATGAAAATTGGAAGAACCCTAGGGACATTTGTTGATATCTATGCAAATATTCTAGAGAAGGATGCATATTTTTATACCTAAATCCAAGTTGCAGCAATTTGGGAAATTCCAAGAGAAATATGCCTCATTGCAGATAACAAAATATGGATTCAAATCATTGAAATCAAGGAGAAGTTTTTTTTGCTTAAATTGTCTAAGAAGGAATCACCATACTTTGGATTGCTCTAGACAACCCCCAACAATTAAGGCGTGTAAGAAAACCAATGGAAGCAAAAACATTTTAAAAGAAGAATTAATTAAAAACTGGGTTAAAAACAATAATTTGGCAAATGAAAACCCCACTCAAGCTAAACGACCCACTCAAATGAACATTACTAATGTTGGGAAACACTTGCCTGACGTCAATTTGTCATCAAAACCCATTAATGGCTTAAGCATTTACCATGATGAGGCCTCCCCTACACATATTATAGACAAGAATATTTCCAAAGATATCCAAGGCCCTTCTATGAATGTCACAAACGAGCCAATTGCACGGACTTTGCAAATGCAAGCAATAGAGCAAGAAGAAGATATAGATTGATCTTCTAATGTCTCACAAGAAGATGATATAGGTTTGTCGGACCATAGATCAATTAATCAAGATGCTTCCAAAATCCTCAAACCCAACTTGAAAGTCAGCAAGAAAAAAGGAAGAGAACCAAATTCAGTACATTGAGCTAAGGATGCAATGGTCGAAGGACAAACCACCATCAATAAATTTCTAATGCCTCAGGGAGGAAACCCTCCCTTAACACACAATGAAGATCACCATCAACAAATAGCACTTAGTCAAGCACCATCTATAAACAATAAACGATAATATTTTTATACCTCAAGAGACCAAACTTTCAATGGAAGACGATACCTCTCTTAAAGCAATGTTTTGGCTGGGATGGGATGTTTTAAACAATCATGGGGTGCTTCTAGTGTCATGGCCACTCTATGGCATCCTCAACGGCTTCAAGTATTTGGCTTGGAACTCGATATTGGTTAGCCTGCAAAGCTAGTCAGGCGCCATCTACAAACAATAAATGCTGATATATTTATGCTTCAAGAGACCAAGCTTTCATTGGAAGACGATACCTCTCTCTTAAAACAATGTTTTGGATAGGATGGGATGCTTATACAATCCTACGGTGTTTTTGGTGGCATGGCCACTCTATGACATCCTCAACAGCTTCAAGTAAGCAATTGGCTTGGTGTACTTGATATTGGTTAGCCTGCAAAATTACTACCCTTGATTCGAATCCAACCTATTGGATATTGAATGTGTATGGGCCAATCAAATCAAAGGAGAAGATAAAGGTAAGGAATGAAATCTCAATTCTAGTCACCCTTTATGATAATGATATACTTTTAATAGGTGGAGATGTCAATGCCATGCTATTACCCATGGAGAAAAAAAATGGTACCTCCTAGGTAAGTCAAAATTAGAAAGAATTTCAAAAGTTTTCCAATAATAATAATTTGATAGACATTCCTTTGAAGAATGGTGAATACACATGGAGAAACAAAAGAAAAGGTTTCACCAACATTGTTGAGCGACTTGACAAATTCCTCATATTACCTAATTGGATCCAGTTACCTATTATAATAGAATTCTCTATTTTGATAGTATCAAGGTCTGACCATTTCCCTATCACGCTCTGTTTAACCAATGACCATACTCCAACAAGATGTCCTTTCAAGTTTGAAAAAATGTGGCTTAGAGATGTCTCTCTCAAAGGCCACATGAAAAATTGGTAGGAGAATGCAAATGTACCAAATGGATCTAAGATGTTTAGATTGGCAAAAAAATTGATCAAACAGATTTAAGGAATGGAATACCAACACCTTCAAAAATATTTTTCAAGAAAAAAACAAGGTGGAAGCTGAGTTAGAAGCTCTTAACCAAAAAGTAATAAATCAAGGGATGTTCTCAGAAGACCATGAGAAAGAGAAAGAACTCATGAAGACACATACAAAGCTACTCGCAAGAGAAGAAATCTACCGGAAATCCAAATCACAGGAAACTTGACAGATATTTGAACACAAAAATTTTCCACAACTCAACAAAAATGAGAAGAGCCCAAAACATAAACTTTGCAATTCACAAGGAAGATGGGACACCACTATCCAAACAGTTAGAAACACGTAACAAAGTAGTCAATCACTTTTAGAAACTTCTTGCCTATGGAAACTTCTTGCCCATGATAATGCATCAAATCTCCAGGAACAAAACAAATTCTTAAGCCTGATTCCACGCACGATAACAAAGGAAGACAATAGAATGTTGATTACACCAGTAACGAAGAAGGATGTTAGGGAAGCAGTATTTCAAATGCACCAAGAAAAATCGTTTGGGCTTGACAGCTTCCCTACAATGTTTTACAAGGAACATTGGGACATCTTCGGTGATGAAGCATGGAAGGCTATCGACGACCTCAGTACATTGAAAAAATGCTTCAAGACATCAACACCACGTTCATAGCATTCATTCCAAAACAATGTGAAGGTTCTATCTTTGCAGATTTTCCTCCCATTTCATTGTGTAACACAAGTTACAAGATTGTGGCAAAGATCTTAGCAATTGTCTGAAACTATTACTACCTAACATCATTTCAAAGGAGCAAATTGGCTTCACTCCAAGAAAGAACATAATCGACAATATAATCACTATGTCATAACCCTCGAATTCGTCAATCATCAATGTTGCTAAGTCGACCAGCCAGCAACGAAAATTGGAATGCAAATAATTTATATTCTCTTTTAAAGCAATTGTGATCACCATTCATAATGTTAAATATTATTAACAATGTCAAACTAACATCGTAAAAATGATCATATTATTGAATTTAGTAAAATGGCAAATAGTTACCAAGTATCAACTTGATTAAGCATGCATATTAAAATTGTAATAAGAAGACTCTCGTGCCCTGAATCGGCGTTTAAGTTTCAGATATCCTTTCATGAAGACGCGACCTCAGAAAGGTCATGTCCCTGCAAGAAAAGTCGCATCCTGTCGAAACAATTTAAGGAGGCTCTCTCATAACAAGAGGGCATCACCATAAAAACACAGACGGGAAGATCGTACGTGGCAAACAAGAGACTTACCAATTACAGAGAACACGTAGAAAGGCAGTACATGTGCCGATCAAGAAGTAAGTATCCTCAATCATTGATTGTTCATCGAAGGATCATGCAATCAACACCGTTTACTATGACAATGGTTTTGTAAATTAACTAACCTTATATCTTATTCGATAATTAGTGAATGTGTCCAACACTCGAATCTGTATCAAACTGTGAATTTGACCAAGTATAATAGAATACGTTTATGCATATTAATAACGCATTGCAATCAGTAGATATATATATATGTATCATCAGATTGAATTCATATTTATAACAATGAACGTGTATAAACACTCTTATCTGTGGTTTCAATTTAAGACAATATGAAATAGGAATGCATAGAGACACTAATTGATACGACTTGTAATCAATAAATAAATGTATGTCAATTTATTAAAGCCTTCTATACCAAGTAAGACAATTTGAGGATTAGTGGATACTATTTGTCGAGAACACAATAATGTTGCTTACAGCAATTATTGTGCTTTCTTAAGCTATTTTGACTTTACTATGAGAATAGACTTCAAGCCAAAATTCCCTTTCGCTAGTACCCACTAAGGATAGGAAGTTTGTGAAGGGAAAGGCTAGTAATTCAGTCAATTGATGGATGGTCCCAAGACGGGTAGGATACCTCGAGGAGTCCACTTGGAGACCGTTCACGTGCCCTTGGCACAGTAATTCTTCCATCCGCTGATGAGGTTAGGAAAGAGGAAACAAGGCGAAGCTCTATTCCGATCAAAGTAATAAGTCATATCAGATTATGATAGTTTTATGCACTAGATGATAATGCATTTATCTTATTCTTAAAAAGTGCAATCTGAAATGGTCTAATTTATTCATGAACAAGGAACTATGCGTCTTGTTGATAATACTTGATGTGTGCAGGTCTTCAAGACAAATTACATGAGCAAAATTATGTGTTGGTAAATATAAAATCCCTTATCCTAACTTGTGCATTTGATGTTTCTAGGATAAGTTTAATAAGGGGACATTACACACTACACACGAGACATTGCATGGTTTTAAAATTAGATGTAAGCAAAGCATACGATAGAGTCAATTGGAGATTTTTAATGAAGATAATGGAAAAATTTGGCTTCCATGCAAACTAGATTAGATGGATCTTTAGTTGTATATCTCCTATCAAATATTGTATTGGTGAATGGCAGCCCATGCAGTTTTTTTGAGGCCACAAGAGGCCTCTAAAAAGGTGATCACATATCTCCCTTCCTCTTCATCATTATGACTAAGGCTCTGGGCAGAGCGATCAACTCCCTCAGACAACAAGGAAGCTGAAGAGGCATTAAGGTAGTCAATAATTTCCCGCCTGTAACGCATCAACTATTTGTAGATGACACAATCCTATAAGGGAAATCATGTGAACAAGTTGTGTCCTCTATCAAATCTTTATTTGGAAGATATGTGGCAGCATCAGAACAAGTAATTAATAAAGAAAAGTCAAATATCTTATTTTCAATACCAAAAAGAACATACAAAGACACATTAATTCCATACTCAATTTCAATAAAGGAGTTCTTCCAAGCAAATATTTGGGTGTACCACTATTTAAAGGGGCAATCAAAATGTGTTTATGGGATGAAATAGTGAACAAGTGCAAGAACAAGGTCGTCTCTTGGAAAGGTAAGTGTTGATCTGGGCCAACATGACACAACAAACTTGTTATTCTAGAATAAAGTGTCAAGGCGGCTCTATCTCTTGAAAAACTACCTGGTATGCTAAGATTGCGAGTAAGATCATACGGTAATTCCAATGTTTAAGATGAATGCGGATGAGCTCTGTGGTTTGATGTGATTATGCTGGTAACACAAAGGGACTTACGGTAGGCTTGTTCAATTCACAATGAAGGTCTAGACAATGAAGCTCTACTGTTTGGGTCATGGATCAAACAAACTAAAAAAGGAGATAATAAGGGTTGAGAAGTTCCTAATCTACTCTAAAATTCAAAGAGGCGGTATTGACTTGGTGGAACCAGCCAACAACGCTTTGCTTAGCCAAGCTCAGCGACAACTACACAAAGGGGGTGCAATCTTCAAGGGGGTATTAACCCTTGATTTTTCCACGTCATGAATAACTACCATCAAATTGAACAATAATTATCTAGACAGAAGTTAAGCATCCACAAAATAAGCTTAGGCTAACTTTGCGCATTGAATGAAAATCATCCATTCAAAGAAAGTATGAGCAAAAAGTTTCACCATAAATCAATACTTATCAAATCTTGCATTCATCTAACATACATGAAATAAAATCTAAACTATCATGAGGGATAAGAACCATGCCAACTCCAAAATAAGAGAAGCAATCACCATCAAAACAATGCATGCATTACTTATTACTTTGGCAGTCATACACAACAATTACTTATCTCAACATGTTTTGCAACATGCTCCCATGCTTTACAAATGAGGGGTTGAGCTCAATTTATAGGCTCCCCAATTACAATTCAATGGCCAAGATTGATTTAGGATCAACGACCAAGATTACAAATAAAACCCTAATTAGGGTTTGCTACCCCTCGACCAATGAGAAAATTACATTCGAGGACACTTGTCCTTTTTACTAAATATGAACCAACAGATAAAATAGAAAGTTGTTGCATGTTGATTTGGAATGATTTGATTGGTTGGAAGATGATGAGGCGCCACCTCAACGTGCTGGATGTCTTCCTTGATCACTTTGGTCTTGTTCCTTAGAATATTTTCCTTGTTGATGACTTTATCCTTTGTGCTTTGATCTTGGATGACTTTGGCTTCTTCTTCTCACCTCGCCTTGGAGCACCTATTTAGCCTTGAAGTTATTAAGTCTTTCTTCCTGGATTGCTTTGGAATTCCTTCACGTGCCTTTGGAGAGGAACTCCCTTGTACTTTCGCCGCAATGGAGGAAATTGGAACTTTCTCCGTGGAGAATTTCCCATACTTAGCTAAATTTTGGCTATTCAATTTCATTTTGTAACACCTTCAAGATTCTAGCCATTTTTGTGCTCAAATGAACTTCGCCAGTGGATTTGTCTTCAAGTTTGAATTTGGCTTGTGTAAGTTGGATGTACTTGACGTTGTCTTCATGATGCCAAATTCTTGGCGGACTTCCTGTTGGTCTTGCGATGTGCAGGGGTGGACTCCCCAAGTTTTCTTTCATCTCTCTTCAAGTCGGACTTTACACTTTCTTTGCCATTTTCTCCTTTGAAGATTCGCCTTGTTCTTTCATCTCCTTTCAAGTTGGACTTTACACTTTCTTTGCCATTATCCTCTTTGAAGATTCGCATTGTGTAGTCATCCACCTATAGTAAAATAAAAGAAATTTATTTCAGATTTTCTCTCTCCTAAAGATAACTTTTCAGGATAAGCTTTGAAAGATTTTTATAAATTTCATTTTCAAGCTTTTAATTTTCTCCAAAATGGCTAATTTATTTGATTTTATCTTTATTTTATTTTTTAAATTTAGCCATGGCGAAAATTATTCATCAATCCCAATGTTGGATGAAGATTTTCATTTTCTCTCTCCTGAAGTCACGGTGAATTTTGTGTCGAATTTATCATTTCAAAGCGAATTTCATACTCTCTTTGTAATTTTCATCTTGGCACGGGCATATTTCATATTTAATTCTCCATTTTATCTCCCGAAATCGGAATTCTCACTGATTTGCCATACTCTCTCTCTAGAAGTCGAACTCTCTAAGACTTGTTTTTTTTTTAATCCACTTGTCCAAATGTCATGGCGAATTCCCAAGGTGATTGCCTTCTTTCCATTTATTTTTCTATCTTATTTACTTTCCACCTTGCTATTTATCTACCACTCCCTAGGCAGATTTCAAGAAATATTTTCTGATTTATATTTATCCTCTCTCTCTCTAGGCGGACTTGCTAGACTTTATGCCAAGGTCTTTGGAGAGATGGCAGACTTTCTTACTTGTTTTCCATTCACCATTTATTCTTCTCTTTAAAGTGGACTTTGTGTTGTATTTGCCAACCTCCTTTTAGTCCACGTGGGCTTCATATGACTTTTTCCAAGCTCCTCTCCAAAAGATTGCGGACTTCTTACTTTATTTCCAAGCACCTCTCCACATGGCGGACTTTCCAAACACTCTACCAAATACCTTTATTAAGGTGGGCTCACTTTAGAAACTTTATGCCATGAGGTGTTTAGACTTTGTCAAAATATTTTTCCAAATGTTTTCTAGGCTGGGCGCACTTCCTAAGATGTTTCCTCAATTCACTTTCCAGCTGGCGGACTGTATGAAACATTTTCCAAATTCATTTTCCATGAGAGGTTGGACTTTCCAATACATTTTCTAATCCATCCTCCAGCTGGCGGACTTTCTTTACCTTCTGCATTGACTTTTCAAAGCACTTTAGGAGTAGCGGACTTTCCAAAGTCCATGCCATTTGTATTTTCCATTTGTTTCTTTGGCTAGCGGACTTGCCACATGTTTAAGCCATTGCTGGGCGGAGTTTGCTAAGTCTTTGCCAAATAACTCTTATTAAGGTGGCTATCTCTCAAAGCTTGTTCTAGTTCAAAATGCTTGATATCGGATTTTCATAAGACTTTTGCCAAGTGTCATGGGCTGACTTTCTAAGTCATTTCCCAATTTGATTTTAGGTCATGGACTTCCAAAAGTCCTCGCCAATCATCCTTTAAGGATGGGCGATTCTTTACCTCTTCGCTTTCACTTGCATTTCATGGGTGGGCTTGACTTGGCTAATATTCTTGCCACTTCTCTTTGTCATGACTTGGGCTTGTGTCTTGCCATTTCATCTTTGGCCAAGGGCGGACTTGCCTCTTTCCTTTGCCACTCAAGGGCGGACTTCATCAAATTCCTTGCCATTACCTTTTTTGCTTATGGTGGACTTGACCAATATCCTTGCCATTTCATACTTTTGCTCATGGCGGACTTCACCAATTTCTTTGCCACTTTCATTGCTTGGCCAAGGCGGACTTCCTTCCATTCCTTGCCATTGGAGGGCGGACTTCATATGATGTTGTGCCATTTCCATTACTTGGCTGAAGCTATTCACCATTAACCTTTTCTTTATCCTTCATGCTGGTTGGCCATGCTTCCATGAACTCTTGCCATGAATTGCAGTCATACCTGGGCCATTTCGCCATGAATTTCTTAGATTTTTCAGTCTCCTCCATGAATTCTTTCAGATTTCTTCATGGTTTTCCAGATTTTTCACCATTCTCTTCAATTTGTTGACTGATTTTTCATTTTATTCACCATTTTTCTGTGATTTTTTCCAGATTTTTCACCATTTTCTGTGATTTTCCAGAATTTCTCCATGAATTCAAAAAATTTCAAATCAATTTTCTGAGAGTTTCGTTGAGTTTTTTGAACTTCTGAGTGGATTTTCGAAACCCGGACTCCTTCCCAATATAGAGACTTTTTTAAAATAGACCCTAAAAAATAGGGATCTCAGAATTGCTCAAAAGTGCCAAAAAAGTAGGTCCTAAAAAATAGGGGGCCAAAGTGAAAACCCTAAAAAGTAGGAGGTGTCAGAATTGACTGAAACAACAGTCGATCTTCGTCTCCTAGGCCTCGTAAGCACAATGATGACGCTTGCATGATGATCCAGGCTCAAGTTCTTTTACTCGACTCAAGTGACCATTCCAAAACTTAAACTCCTCATTGTAAAAAGACTGGTGATATAGCCATAATTTTACCAAGGCAAACCAAAAGCAACTAAGGGTCCCCTACTTCCAGTAATGTAATGACAGTGAAAAGGTCACAACAAGAAGTAGCTCACTCTTCTGGAAAAAATTTCAATGATCAAGGTTGTCCTTTTTGTCATTCCAACCTACCAACTTTCATGCACATAAGTAACAAACAAAATTGAGAACCAGCTAGAGCACATCTTTAAAAGATTTTTGTGGGAAGGATCCAATGAAATCAAAAGAACCCCCTTGATCGGATGGCACATGGTATGCAAACAAAAAGGCAATGGGGGAATTGGAGCAAGGAAAATAGAAAACAAAATAAAGCACTAGGTGCAAAACTAATTTGGAAAATGTATGGAAATCCTAATGCAAGGTGGTGTCAAATTTTACAAAAAAAATATTTAGATTCTGATGACACATCCAAAATACTAACAAATTTGCATCCTCCTCATGGTTCTATGGAATTTTATGTTGAAATTTCATCGTGTCATTACGGATCACATCTCATGGTTAGCAAAATAATTATCACCAAGCAAAAATTTGGGTGGATTCCTAGAATGGTTTCCCCCTTTTAATAGATACCTCAGAATTGGCCGCACACAAGGATGCTCTGCTAGAGCTTGACAGAACATACATAAAAGATTTTTTGGAGGATACACTGACGAGAACGGGTTGGAATTAGACTTATCTAAACGCCTTGTCGCTACACACACTCTCTACCCAAATGTTGATCAATGAGCTAAAGAAAAGGAAAATTCAACTAAATAGGAAGGAACATAATATTATTTGGATTCTATGTTACCCCAAGTTTTTGGGACAGGGACGGGGGGGTGGGTTTCAAGGACGAGGACGAGAGGAAGGCCATTTTTAGTGGATGGCAGGGGACAGCTATTAAAAATAGGGAAAATTCAAAAAATATAGAAAATTTTGAATATTTATATAATAAGGCCATCATCATATACATCATAGAACCTATACACATAATATTAGAGTTCAATTGATATTTTTATTTCATAGAAAGCAACCAACAAATGAAGTTTTAACACAATTTAATTGCATTCATTGACAATGTGCATATATATTATACAAAAATTACATCAAATTTCCCAAAGGCTGCAAGTTCAACAACAAAATGACAAAAATATAGAAATATGCAGCTGTCCCTAATCAGCATTCCCTAATATTGCATCAAAATCAAAGTTTGAGTCACTACCACTATGAGAGGTTGTCTCACCCTGATCCAATGGAACCCCAAGCAATGCATCATGTGCCTCATCATCAACCTATCTTTGGGATCAACATCCCAATGTGTTGTTCGAATCTAACGATACTCAGGTGTTTGTCGATCCTGAAGTCGCAAGGCACTATGCACAACCACTAGCTTCTCCGATCGTCTAGAGGTAAGCCTATTCCTCTTGATTGACTAGATGAAGCAATATGTAGACCAATTTCTCTCTGCAACAAAGGAAATAGCAACCTGCGAAAGAAGACGAGTGGCAAGGATCCTCACTCTGGTGCATCCTTGCCATGCCATGTCCACCATCCAATGGGGTCAGTTTGAGCTAATGCAGCTCTATCCATCTTCACCTCTGGTCTACTGAATGTTGGGCCACAAAGACTCACAAAGGCTAGCCATTGTGCTCTATGTTTGTTGGACTCCTCAATATACATTTTCCCAAGGGCCTTCATGAAGCCATCTTCCACCTCTTCATCATCACATGGAGGGCACTCTCCCAGGTCTTGTTGCATACCATTTGGGATTTAGAGCGTAGGTAGTCATATGAAGTGGGGTGTTCATAGTGTCCCACTATCGCGCCACAATGGGCCTAATGTGCTCCTCATAAAATCCCAAATTAGGGTCCCTACTATGAATCGCCTACTTAATTTGTCCAAGCATGTTGTCAAATGTCTCATAAATCTCTCCAAGGCTAGGGGAGTCAATATTAGCAGATCTTATCACTCGCACAATAGGTGAGATAATGGAGCAAATATATTTGCAAAGATTCAAGAATGAACATAATTTAGTAAATTTACACGTTAGAAACTTAGAAACAATAAAAATAATAAAATCAAAAATTGAATAATAAAATAAGCAATTTATTAATTCGATATCAATAATAAAATGAAAACCAGAAATTTAATACTAAAATCAGCAATGTATTAATTAATAATAAAATTGGAAATTTACTAGTAAAAATCAACAATTCATTAAAAATAAAAAATAAAAACAATCCCTTACCTCATTGTGGACCACTAATCATCGTTGGGGAATTTTTGTTTGATATTTTTTCCTTCAGTTGTGTTTGCCTCTACCCATCTAGCCCACTCGGAATTAATCACCATCAATTGAAGAGGCTTTTGCACCTCAATCATCCTCTCCAACAACATAAAGTAGCTAGCATATCTGGTATCCACAGACTTGAGGAATTCCTTCCTCAAAAAAGTTCTAAACAAAGCAAGTGATGTGTTATGATTGCAAATAAACAATTGAATGCCTCTAGCTTCTGACACCACTTCCTTCACCCAATCTATTTTCCCAATGTCTTTCAATGCGTTGTTTGACACATAAACACAACATGGGATCCAACCTCTTAAGCTAGCTAGCTTGCATACACGAGCTGAATCAATCACTACTTGTACAACATTAGAGGGTCCAACCTTTTTTTACAATATCCTTCAAAATCTGAAATTGGAAGCTTGCATCCTTCCTCTTCCCCAAACAATCAATAGCTCTAAGAAAATAAGAGTATGTTGAACATGTGACAATAACATTGATGGGTGGCCAATGTCTAATATCAGTCCACCCATCCATAATGATAGAGCAACCATCCATTATCCAAACTTGTCTATTCTCCTCCATCATTATACTCATTTTGGAATACTCCTTATCAAGGACGGAGGTGCGTAGCTTATTATCTCCAGGGGGAACATATGAAGGACTAGTAGCAAATGCATTTTTCAACATTTGTTTAAAAAGAGAAGAGTGTGCCACATGAAATGGTATAGCATTAGCATAGAAAAATTTGGCAATAGAACTATCAGCTACATCTTGTACTTGCATGTTAAACATGTCGACAACACTTTTTTATTTTTCTTTCCTCCGACTCTCAGGGACAAAACTCCTAGATTTAGGGACAACATTTTCTTCCACCAACTTGTTTGCTCTTTCTACCCTCACCTTGTCATGTGTGTCCTATTGTCTACAATACTTCTTCTTTGTGCAAAATGCAAGCTTATAGGATTTTTCCACAAAATTAATCTACAACAAACAAATTTCGTCTTGAATGGAAGCATGCAAACCATTCACATACCTCGAAGCCTTCTCCCTATCATCCTCCACATAACCAATGTGAATACCAAGTCAATAGAACTCCATGTATTTCTTCATTGTGGTCTCCTATTGGCACAAATTTTGAAACCAACAAATAGTTGGTGTATATAAACTTTCCTTTCAGCTTGGTGATGAAAGGATCCCAACTAGTGATCTTGCACTTCCCCCTCTACACACAGTCCTTCTGAACCAAACCCCACCACAAAGTAGCATGCCCTCTCAACTTCATTGCAACATACATCACTCATATTGGACTATCACTCATATTGCAACATACATCACTCATATTGGACTATCACTCATATTGCAACATACATCACTCATATTGGACTATCTATGGATTCAAACTCAAAAAAATTTTGTAGCTCAGTGATCCAATCCAACAAACCTTTTGAATTTAAGCTTCCTAAGTAGCTTGGAAGATCATACCTTGGTTTGTTTCATGCCTTCATCAAGGCAAATTTCTCTTCAAAAAATTGTTCTTCCTCTGAACTTGACAAGCCATCTTTCCAATCTACTTGCTATTCACCACTAATATTAGTAGCCACAACCATGCATTGCCTTTGTACAATCTCAATGGCTTCAATCCTAGCTTGTCCAACTCTCAACATGTCCACCAAATAATCACAAAATGCTATAGTATTTCTATCATTTCTCCTACCATCTCTATAGGCCATTTCAATTTTAGACCACCTACAATGCAACACACACATAACTATCTTCCACTATTGAGCACAACACACCTCCTTCGTGACTCATAACTCATTCTAATACCAATTAATATAGCAATGGTTGGTAATGGGTCAAATGAACAACCAATTATCTCATGCACAAAGTACACAAGGAAAGATACAAAAGAGGATGTTTTAAACAACCAATGCCATGATCAACACAAAATATATTAAGATTACGAATTATTGGCTACTTATTAACAAGTGACAACATAGATGCATAGAGAGTCTTTGCATCGAAAATCCAATAGTGGTTTGGTGATCACCATTAACTAGTTCAATCCACTAAGGGGTGATAACTAATATATTAAAATATATTAATGCCATGATGTTTAAGAATACACAATGAAAGATACAAAAGAGGATGTTTCAAAGTTTAAACAATTAATGCCATGATAATCACAAAATATATTAACATTACAAACTTTTGGCTACGCATTAACAAGTGACAAAGTAGATGTACAAAGACTCTACATCCCAAATCCAATGGTGGTTGGTAATCACCATAACCTAGTCCAATCCACTAATGGGCAAGTTCCTCTACAAAGCTAACAATACAAACAATTTGCTCAATACATAGTATATGCCAACCAACTCCAATCCAACAAAGCTTTAGTCTTTCCATCCAAAGGCCATACATAAACTTAGGTCCAAACAACCCCTTCAACCAATATAGAATTCAAGAGAAAGTTTGTTATCAACCCAAGATGGTTTACCTTCCAAAAGAATTAATTCAACTTCTAATGCAACATTTGAGTAAGGACTTGACAGATGTCATTATTCAACACATTAACAAGTAGACAATTGATATAGTTTTCCAAAACATCACTAAGGATTCATGAGAACAAAATTGAGCATAACCATCCAAAGAGTGTGGCTCAAGAATAGATTGTGGCCTCAAGAAATGTGTATGCACAGGCAACTATCTACATGCCTAAGAACATATGCACACAACTTCAAAAGCCAACGTGCCTAGAACATCATACCAAAAAGTTTCCAAACAAGGCAACCCCAATGTGTAGATCAAGAACCTATGCACAAAACAAACCACACAAGAATCTAAATAAAACATGTCTTCTAACCATGATCTGAAGCCTATGACAATTTCTCAACTATTCAAACATGTGGGTTTCATCCTCATTGAATGACTAGAGTTTTTACTTTTAAACGACCAAACCATGGTCCAAAAAGTAACAACCATCCAAACTGCACCACCGTGACAAATTGAGAAAAAACTTAATTTGATTAAACCATCTTTCTCTCATTAAGACGCTCACTATCAGAATCATGCCATAATCTCAAACATAAATCCCTGAAATTCTCTTTAGTACAGTAAGTTTTAGCAAAAGAAAAAATTTGATGAAACTAGCAAATCAAAAGTTTGTCCAAAATGCAAAGATGTACAAACTATACACATTGAATACAAACCTTTGGTAGGTATTCAGTAATAATCATCATGGGACTGCTCTGAGTGACAGCACCAAGAAACTGGACAACATTTGGATGTCGCACTCTCTGCAGCAAGGCCAGCTCATCCCTAAATGCCCTCCTGTCAAGTAAAATGATGTATATTTCTAATATCAATAACAGGCAGATTAGTAAATAAGACTCAAACAAGGATGATTCTGAAAGGTCACTTTAGGAAACCCAAAATTAAATGTCCCCTCTAACCTTAAGAAACTTTCCTAATTAGTAAATTACTCACACGTTTTCTCCATCTGTAAATATATCCTCACTAAAACTCTTTACAGCAACTCGTATTCCTCGCCACAATGCAACTTGATATGTTCCCTGCATTGTCAAGATAATCATAATCATATTAATTGCCATACATAAGGTGGCATTTTATTGAGGATTATTATTAGTTAATGAATAGTTTCAAAATTCAAAGCATTTAGCTGTAAGCTGTATTATATGCATATTAGAGTAAGAAGACTATATGCATTCACAAAAGCTTGTACCAAACATTTCAATCATATCCTATTTGTCTTTCACAGATTTCTACTCTAAATAAATTCATTTGCCTTGTGAATTACCTTCGTAATTTGAACACTATTTGTGAAATCCAGCTCTTGGGGATCAACTTCATATTCTGGAACTTCGCGAGCATTTGTAACATGCATGGGAGGTGTCTGCAAATATATTTTATGTTTTATTATTATATTAAACCCTTATTTATAAACTTTAAGTAATTCCACCAAAACATATCTTCAGATGATTAGTACATGACAATGAGAAAGATTAAAATTTGCAAAATTTATATTAGTTAAAAGACCCAAACAACTGTGAGATTATCAAATAAAATGCATGAAACCGTACCGGTAAAATTGCGCCTTTTTCCTCCAAAAGCTTGCACACATCTAAGTTTTTATAATGCCTAGCATCTGCAAGTGGCTGCTTACACCAATACATGGTAAAGAAAATCAGAAAAAGCAAATGCCAAAAGTTAGAAGACTAATAGAATAATGTTAGATGCTGAAGAAGCGAATCAGTAATTGCTCAAATTCAGACGTAGGCATTGGTACATTAATTAA
>VDFB02284140.1:0-122748 GCA_007258455.2 Sequoia sempervirens | reverse complement strand
GAATACGGTCCTGCATTGAAGGTCATCAGCCACTCACGTTAAACATTGTACCTTTGATATATGAAATATCAAAGTCATAATCCTGCAACTTACTGACCCATTTCTGCTGCCTGTCATTAAGATCTCGCTGCCCTAAAAAGTGTCTCAAGCTGTTGTGATCAGTTTTAATACAGAATTTGCTGCCAACAAGATACTGCCTGAATTTTGCTAAGGCATGCATAATCGCGAGCATCTCCTTATCATATATACTATACAATCTCTCGGGTCCTCTGAGCTTGCGGCTCTTGTACACAATCGGGTGCTTGTCCTGCATAAGCACCGCACCAATGCCCTCACCTGATGCATCACATTGAAGCTCAAACGGCTTCGTAAAGTCGGGTAGTGCCAAAACAGGGCATGTGGTCATCAACTCCTTGAACTTCATAAAACACTCATGTGCCTCAGAAGTCCAAACAAATGCCCCCTTCTTCATCAAATCTGTCATCGGGGCTGCATGTCGTGAATAACCATTCACGAACCTACGGTAAAATCCACACAAACCGAGAAACCCTCTCAACTGTGTCAGGTTTGCCGGTGTGGGCCACTCAATAATGGCGCGGATCTTTTCAGGATCCATGCGCACTCCATCTGCACTGATAATATGACCAAGATAAAGCAATTCGGTCATTCCCAAGTCACACTTGGATTCCTTGGCGTACAAGGACCCCCTCTCCAAGATGCTCAACACTGTCTCCAAATAGGCAAAATTAACTCACCATGAAATCGGAAGCTATATGTCGGGATGTTGTCGAAAAGACCAACACAGAACCTCACCATTGTGCATGAAAAACCACGTTCATCGTGGTGGAAAGTGGGCGTTAGTGAGCTGATGGCATCCTCACGGGCTTCGGTGCCCACAATGACATCACGAGAACGTCTTCTCTATGTCACGCTCCTGGGACTCGATCGATGATAACGGGCCGTGGAAATAATTTTAGCGAGTAAAATAACAGGCACCATGGAGCTCATCAATAAGCTCATCAATCCTCGGTATCGGGTATCTATTCTTGATTGTCCTCTTATTCAGGACCCTGTAATCAATGCACATACGTAACGTTCCATCCTTCTTCTTCACCAAAACAACCGAAGAAGCGAACGGTGATTTGCTTGGTCGAATGTGACCCATAGCAAGTAACTCCTTTATGGTCTTCTCTATCTCATCCTTTAATCTTTTAGGATGCCTGTAAGGAGTTATCATAACGGGCTTCGCACCCTCCTCGAGCTCAATAATGTGCTCTATCCCTCTGTCTGGAGGTCTACCTGGCGGAATATCACTGAACACCTTGTCATGCTTGATTCTCAACTTCTGAATGTCAGGATGATATTCGGTCTTTTGCTGTCCCTCCTGTAAAGGTGCTAAATGACACTCGGCAGCCCACTCTACCATGTCATGACGCATGAGCCGCTCCATTCGGCGAAAAGAAATTGTTTTAAGGTCGCTGTCCCGTATTGCCTTAAGTATGTGCGTCTTCCCGTCGACCTCAAAACGAATCTCCATGTCCTTGAGACGAAGTGTGACCTCCTCCAATGAATGTAACCACTTCATTCCCAAGACCAAATCAATGTCTCCCATATTAACAACATAATAATCTGCCTTGAACTCATAGTTGTTCAAGCGTAAAGGGAGATCCTTAATCATGCTCGCATCTCAAAGTGTATCCATCTGCCACTTTGACTCGATGCCCTCGAACTCCTCGGTGATGAGTCCACGTTTTCTCAACGAACCTAGCATCTATGAAATTATGCGTGGCTCCTGTATCCAATAGGGTAATGACCCTCTGTCCTGCTAACACACCACGAAGCCGGAAAGAACCCTCCTGCTGAATGCTAGATAAACGGGCCTCCTGTACCTGAAGCTCGGGCTCCGTCTCTGCTCTAGGCTCTGGCGCCTCTGACTCTGAATCATCTGAATGCTCTTGCTGTTCGGAATTTTCTGATTCGGAGTCCTCATAATACGCCCACATCACACGATTTGCCTTGCCCTTAGGTCTTAGAGGACAATCGTGATTGGCGTCATATGGTCCCTTGCAGTAGAAGCAAAGCTTCTTCCTGCGAAGGTCATTAAGGGCCTCACGATCCAAAGGTGGGAATGCAGATTTACCTTTTGAATCGTTTTTAAAGTCTGATTTTTCCCTGTTATAATCAGATTTATCCTTATTTTTATTAAAGCCCTTGTTATCTCTGAACGATGAAGAACCTCTGGAGTTGAATCTACTCGACGGGGCTGCTAACTCCATGTTCCGTGCTTTCTTCATCGCCTCCTGTAATGATGGAGGATCAAAGGCTTTGATCCAACCTCTCAGTGGCTCTGTCAAACCCTCAATGAAGAGTACTACCAATCTCCTATCTGATATGTTCGGAACCATGATGGATAGCCTCTGAAAGTCACTGATATAAGTCTCTAGACTGCCACTCTGCCTCAACTGTGCCAAATCTCTGAAGTAGGTTTCCGGATCCTTCCTATCAAACCTCTCCACCAATCTATCCACGAACTCCTCGTATGAAGTGATCCTGTCATGATGTAGTGTCACCATGCCATGGTGCCACCAATCATAGGCAACTCCCTCGAGGTGCAGTGTAGCATATCTAATAGCGTCTCTCTCAGCCATCGGACGCAAAGTGAGGAATGTATCAAGCTTGCTAATCCAAGCTTGGGCTGTCATCTTCCCACTACCATCGAACATCACCAGATTCGACCTGTTTGTTGCATGTTTCAAATCATTGTTCTGGTATCTGGGTCTCCAATCCTGACGAGCCCTGTTGTGTTCTCTCCTCTGAGTGACAAAACGGTTGAAGGTAATCCTTTCTCTGACCGCAGGTGGTATCAACTCCCATTCCTCGTTCGCTGCCATAAGATTATCAGCAAACAAATCCTCGTGCTCCTCATCTGGTATAGCCTCATCGGGCTCCAGTCTCGTGAAAGTAGGCCTAGTAGGCCTATCTGCTGTCCGTGACACTGTCCTAGGAGCTCTCCATGACCCTGCATCACTCCTGTCATCGTCACGTTGTGGTGACGGTCTCCTCGAGGTACCCAATCTCTGCAGTGCTACTGCTACCTGCTGTAATACATCATCGGAACGACGTTGTCCTGCACGAAGATCTCTGAGTGCAAGCAAGACCTCTGGATCGTCTTGATCTCTGTTATTCTGTGGGATCTCTGTCCTAGGTACATCTGTCCTATCTGCTCTGTCATTCCTGTCAGCCATGTTTTCTGGCTGCCTGCTCAAACTGCGTTGCCTTTCAATCAAGGCACGTCTGCGAGTATAGTACCTGTATGTATCAAACTCTTCCGGCTGCATATGATGGCTAAACCCTCAGGATGGCAGGATTTAGCTCTGATACCACTGTAGAAACCCTAGTTTCCCCTATTCTCCGAATCTGATAGTTTTTTGAATCTTTTCTGACGTTTTGGTTTTTTTTGCAATTTTTTGAGATTTTTGCATAAATAAAGAAGAATGCGATTTTGCTTGGAAATAAGAAATAAATTCAAATAAAATACTTCTACTCTGATAACAGGAGATTTTGATGCCAGTACAAATGCCAATCTATTATTTGTTCTTCCGGGACAGTTACATAAATGATCTACTGACATGCAATGAAAAAATAATAATTTTTAATGTAAAAACCTGGTAAACCAGCAACAGTTGAAGGTACAGATTTGGTACGGCTGAGTTAATAAATGCTCTTCTCCCTCTGAATGGTGATTGCAGATGACTCCCAATATGCAGGCGCCTCCAGTGATGAAGGTTTGAAACAAATCTAGAAGGTGTTTCTCAAAGGATGAAGAAACACGTCTTTTGAGCAGGTACGGCCTGACAGATTAGTACGGCCTGTTAGTAACAGCATTAAAGATTGTACGGCCTCCTCAAAATCAATGTCCAAGTCTCTGTATTGGTGCGCCTAGATGAATAGATACTCTCTGAATGCAAACACTGAATAAACTCTGAAGGTTGAATATTCTCTGAAGCTCTGTGATTCCTCCTGAATGAAGAAACCTCTGCTGCAATAAATCAAGTGGTATTTCACACCCTCTGAATTGCTTCCAGTGGAGATGGCTCGTTCCCCAAGGAATTCGAACTTGAAACCCTAAAGTCTCTTGCTCAGATCAATTTGATCAGTTTCTCAAAATCAGTAATCTCATAATCGCACAATTCCCAAGGCAAATGCACTATAAGGCTGAAAAGTGCGATTTCCTTAAAAATAGGGTTTTTAATTAATATTTGACTTTTAATCTTTTAATTTCTCCATAGTCTCAGCCAAATATTTTAATATGAATTTAAATGCCAAAATGACCCCTTCTGATGATGGCGCACCCCTCAAGAAGAATCACTTAAGTTATAATTTAATATTATAACTTTATATTATAATCATTAAATAATTAATATTTAATTAATACAATTAAATATTAATATTTCTCCCGTTACTCATCCGATGGTTGTCTAGTGCGAAACGAAGTGATTTTTTTGCCAATCTCATTCAAAATAGCGGGGTCCATGGCCGTGAGCTGCTAAAAATAACAATTCGCAAAAGTCTCCGATCGAGCCCGAACGAAAGACTACTGATCAAACTCTGCTAACTGAAGCTGAGCCAAGCTCCGAAGTGACCCTCTATCCAGTCTATCGGCCTACGAGGATCGTGTGATAGGCCAATCCTGTACTCCGAGAGATGTCACTGAGAAGGGGACATGACATTTTGTTCCATCTATCTACAATGATTTCATGTAGCTCTTTGAAGAACTTTTCTTTAGGATCTTCCTCTTTTGCATTGATGATGGTTTTCATCTTCTCAATCATTGAGTTGATACCATCATATACTTGGCCCACACAAGGTCTATCCATGTCAGTGTAACAAATCATGCTCAATATGGGCTCAGTGAAACTGAGGATATACTCAACACAATCCCACCAACTATCATCTAGGATCATTTGCTTAACCTTGTTTTCCCTTTTTCGCTTTCAGTGCTAGATTTCCTCCATATGGACCAATTAGGGCTGATGACCATATTACAGTGCCTCACGAACCTTCATAAGTCGTCTCAACACAATTTTGTTTGGAGGCAAAATGCGTCTTGTTGTGACCTTTTCACACATCGCCCCATTCAAAATGGATACCTCCTAATTTTTGCTCCATTCTGGTCTTTTGGCTTTGGTTTTGTCTCTCTCTCTCTCTCTTTTTGTCTCTTTCTGTTGTCCGCTTTCTGGGGATGTGCCCATCTGTGAGCTTAAACGTGAAATTTTGGCCAAGTCTGTAGAATTAGGGTTTGTGCTGCCCTAGTCAATTTAAGGTCAAATGGGACAAATAAGTTGGAATCTGAGGTTGGCATCACAGTCAGCATACTTCCAGTAGGTTTCCAGCTAAATTTTAGTGAATTCTGACAACTTACTATTTTAGTAAGTGTACAATTCAGGGCGTTCTCTCAACACTTTTGAAGTTTCAACAGTCACACTGCATCTAGAACATGTCAAGCTGCTCGTCTGCAAGTTTTGAGCCAGAACAAACAATTGTCTATTTTTAGTAAGTTCAGCTTCCGAAGCAGATTTTAGGGTTTATATGTGAAATTATTCAATGCATGTCTGTAGATTCCTTCTGGGTTTTCTGAAACCTACGCGACGATGTAACATGCAAAATAAGACGACGACTTTTAGTGTTCAGCCTTCAGGGGCTATTTTTAGGGTTTGCATGTTGAGATTTTCTTTGCATGTCTGCATATTCCTTTTGGGTTTTTCGAGACCTTCGCAACGATATAACATGCAAACCAGGATTAGGACTTTTTTAGAAGCTGCCTTCAGAGGGTATTTTTAGGGTTTGCATGTCAGGGTTTTCTTTGCATGTTTGATGATTCTTTATGGGTTTTTCAAGAGCTACGCAGTGGTGTGACATGCAAGCGGAGATGATAATTTTTCAGAGACTTACTATTTTTAGCAGGTCCATTCCGACAACTACCCAGCGCATTAGAATCACAAACAGGGCGAAGTGCAACAGAAACGAAGTCAAACGGAGGTCATTTGATATACATGCAAGTCAAATTAGGGTTACCAGCTTCGAGACCCAAAATGAGGGGTAAAATGTCAGAATTTTCGAAAACCGGTGTATCCCACTACGATCAGCATCTTTCAAGCTATCCACCATTAAAATTTGAAGGAAAACGGAGCACTTACTATATATAGTAAGGTGTTCTAGAAACTGGCTAAAAATAGTAAATCAGCAATAGGCGCTAGTGTGAATGGGCAAGTCATCCGATGAGGAGCACGTCATTCAAATTTCAAGACAAACGGAGTTGTGGAGGTCTCAGAATCAAGCGGTTGCTATAAATAGTAAACCACCTTCAGAAACATACTATGTTTAGCAGGTCAGCTCGAGATGGCAGTATGAACAAGCTAACAAGGTCATGAAGATCCAGTGTTTAAAATTTCAAATCAGTCCGAGCTTCAGAGATGTGAAAATCAAAGGACTTACTATTTTTAGTAAGTATTGAGCTGGCTGGTGAGGATGAGAAAAAAACGCCTAAGTCTGGAGTTCATCCTAGTCATACATCAAAATGCGCCCTCAAGGTGATGGAGGCTAGAAAATTCTAAGTCTGAACTCAACATCCTGCAGGACCCCTCAAATGCGCCCACTTCAAGTTGGCAGTTGATAAAAAATGCTAAGTGTTGAAGATATCCTACAGGACCATCAAAATGCGCCCAAGGATGGATGGAGATGTTAAAAAAATTTCTAAGGCATGGAGTTTTTCCACCTCCATATGTGAAATGCGCCCTCTTCAAAGTGGTGGCTAAGGAAATTCAAAGTGTTAAGGTTCAATCTCCTGCACATCCTAAATGCGCCCTCATCATCAAGCATACAAAAAGTTTCTAAGGCATGGACTTAAATCCTCCTCACCTGTCTAAATGCGCCCTCATGCAATGTCAAAGTGTTAGAAAATTCTAAGGCGTTGGAAGTGTAAATCCCCCTCCACTATCAAAATGCGCCCATGAAGCTATGGCTTATCCTTCTACATGCTAAATGCGCCCTGTTGACGTGGTTTTTGAGACCGCACCAACACAGAACAAAGTTTCCCAACGGATACTCTATTATCTCTTGATCAAAGTATTCAGCATGCTAAGATTGCGAGTGAGTTCATGCTTTCAACTCCAAGGTTCCTTTAATGCGAATAGACTTAGTTGGTTGATGTGTATTGCTGTGTTCTTACGAGGGGACTTACGCAATTGTTCAGACTTCTTGCAATTAACAGTCGGTGTATGCTTTGAAGGGGTTCTTGCGTGTATGATTTGGCAATATAGCTCGTTTTCCTAAGACTAATCAGAAATATGCAGAAAGTAAAAAGTATAGGGCCTAAGAAACTTGTGTTCTATTCTAAATGCAGGATATGTGGAGCTTCGTTTCAATAGACTTCAACCGAATTTTACCTAGCCTCGCATCGGACAGCCTCGATAAAATTGGTGCAATCTTCAAAGGGATAGCAAAGGATGTTCAAATTATGATTTAGCATACATACACCATCACAACGACGCATATAAGCATACAAACCACAATCGAAGTTGAGCTCAAGGTAATTTCCAGTGGACCATGCAAGGCGAACTTATCATCAACAAGCCGCTAGTGGTATGGAATAAAGTGAAGCTACCTCAATAAAACACCACACATCAAAGTAAACTACTTGCATGAAATCAAAATTATGCTACTTGGATACGAAAGGAAGAAGAGACCTTGCTAGCTATTCATGACAAGACGAATTCCACCATCAATGAAAAGATCTATTATCATGAAAAGTGTTACACAACAATCTCCACAAAAGTTTTCAAAGGGAAAACTTTCTTTCTTCTCCACACTATGCAAAATGTCTACAATGCTCTACTCTCTAGCCTCTAGCTCTATTGCTAATGTCTGATATCTGCCTCTAATCTAATGAATTACAAATGAGGGGGACTCCCCCTTTATATAGCTAGCCCAATCCAAAAGACGGCTAGGGTTACAATCAATAGAGTGGCTAAAATCGTGCCACCTCAGCCCTAACCCTAAAAACTGCCAGAATGGGGAGTGGTACATTAAATGAATCAAAGATTCCCACTCACTCCCAAAAATAGTAAAGGCAATTAATGCCCACGATCAGTCTTCTAGAAGATCCTCGTCCAGTAGTGCATTCCCGTTCTCCTTCTCTCTGGCTGCAAACTCAACGAACCTGCTAAGTACAGCCTCAACCTCCTGAACTGAAATGGGTGGAATGCAATCTAGCTGAAACTCTAACACTGTGGTTGAATGCTCATGCCTTGCACATGACTTCCTCCAAGCAGCTAAGGAATCCTGCGTACTCTGAATCAAACTGGAGAAAGTGGAGGTGTTCTCAAAGTCATCCCGTGTAAAGGTCTTCACCTTTGAAAAGAAAGGCACCAGCCTAACCCTCAACATTAACCTCATCTGGATTCAGCTGCCTAGCAAATATGGCCTCAAAGGTATTCTGAACTCCATCAATGATATTGGCCATGGCCTTATGTATCCTGGCTGAATCCGCCTGTGCCGCGTCGAAGAAACCACGCCCTGTGATCGCTGAAGAATACCATCGAGAGAAATCATATCGGTCATTCTCCTGAATGACACCTGCATCAATCAACGATCGCAACAGAACATGTCTCAATGCCTCAAGACGCTGAATTACTTTACTCTGATAGATAGAAGCATCGCCCCAAGCATGATCAATTGCCTCCATCCGTGCCAAAATACTAGAGGCCTGCTGAAAAGAAAAAGCAAGGTCCTCCATAAACTTCTATGTCTCAGCACGAACTCCTGTGACCCACTTGTCTGCTTCCTGTGCCATCTTTCCTAACTCCATCAATCCACTGATTGACTCTCTAGGTATCTCTGCTGGAGGCTCTATTACTGGAATCTCCTGCCCTCAAGAACGAGACAACTGTTGTACATACCCAATTAAAGCCTTGTGTTCTCTTTTCAACCTTTTGTATTTTCCTTCCTTCTTGAATAATCTATCTTTGAGGGCAAGATAGGAGTTATCACACTCTACAATCTGCGCACCAGTGGGGCGTCCCAACTCCAAAGTCGTGACCACATAATTCTCAGGCACTGCTTCATTTCGGTCACAATCAACTCGTGGCACAGCTACATGAAGAGTGCGGGAACCATCCTCTTCAGTGGATATCCTTGAAAATTTTCTTGCTTTCTTCTTCTGTGGAGGTGCACTGATCCTATTCAAGAACTCTTCCATCTCAACTGCTGGATCAATCTCCTCACTGGGGCTTCTCCTCATTCTATCCTTAAGCCAATCAGGCACATCGTACCGTATATCAAAGGGCTGTTGTTCCTGTGCCTCTACTTCTCGAACTTGCTCAACTTCTATATCATTCTGGCGAGGCTCATCGTCCTCAAGTGGCTGAGTGTCCCCTGAGACTATATCATCATCATCATTCATAGCCGCCTCTAACTCTTGCTGAAACTGAGGGTCAGTAATAGTCCCCTCGTCATCCTGCTGATCAACCCTAACAGGTGCGTTGACACTTTGGCCAACCGACTCTCTCCGTGGTGGCTGATTATCTTCCTGCACGTGGTGGGTGTTCTGTGATCTCCCATCATATTGTAAGTCAAAGCAATTGACCTACTCTTCAATCTGCTTACACGCCTATCGACCCATGCTCTGGTAAACGTCAGGACAGGAATAGAAAGTGTGTCCAAATCTGCAATCTCAGGTTCTGACCAATCTGGAGGTGGGAGTGGAGTATCTCTCACTGCTGCATAATCCGGATGGACAACGTCCATATCTTCGTTCACCTGGTCTGGAACCGGCACAACTTCACACTCCCTGATCAAAGTAATTGGTAACCTGTTGACGTGGTTTTTGAGACCGCACCAACACAGAATAAAGTTTCCCAATGGATACCCTATCCTCTCTTGAACAAAGTATTCAGCATGCTAAGGTTGCGAGTAAGATCATGCTTTCAACTCCAAGGTTCCGAATACTTAGAATACCCTCAGTTGGTTTGATGTGAGTTGCTGTGTTCTCATGAGGGGACTTACACAATTGTTCGAAAGATGACAGCAGACAGTGGACTAAGGGCTTTCATATGATTTGGATGATTAGGCAAGTGAGCACAAGTTTCCTAATTCTAATAGGAAATGAACTGAAATTAAATGAGTGTAGGGATAAGAATGTTCTAGTCTACTCTAAAACGTGGAACACGGCGATCAATTCTCACAGACTTCAACCAAGCTCCGTTTTGCCTCACTTCGGACAGCTTTCGGAACTGGTGCAATCTTCAGAGGAGTGACTCAAGATGTTCAGATCACGATCTAGCATGAAGACACCATCACAACGACGCATGCCAACATATAAACCATAATCGAAGTTAAGTTTCACAAAGTTCCAGTTGACCACGCAAGGCGAACCCACCGTCAGCGAGCTCGCTAGTGGTATGGACAAACGAAGTCTTGTTCAAATCGAGCACCACATTCCACAATTGCTAAGTACTTGCATGAAATAAAACCTACTTTACTTTAAGCTACTTTAAGATGCTACGTGAATTGGAAGGACGAAGAAGCCTCAACAACTATTCACAACAAAGAAGAATTCACCATCAATGAAAATTCTTTTATTATGAAAGCATACATGACAACTTCTTACAAAGTATTCAAAGGGAAGACTTTCCTTCCTTTTCAATCTAAACTATACTATCAACTATCTCTACTTCTTCTCTGCTATCCTAACTCTGATCTAACTCTCCTTCTAATGAGATTACAAATGAGGGGGACTCCCCCTTTATATAGCTAGCCCAGTCCAAAGGACGGCTAGGGTTACAATCGGCTGGATGGCCCTGATTGTGCCACCTTAGCTCTAAACAAGATTTGCCCTAAAAACCGCCACAAAGGAGAGTGGGGTAATAAATGAGCCATAATGTCCACCATCATCCTTCTAGAAGATTCCAATCTTGAAACGCGTTCACACTGCCCTTGATCTTCTTCTTGACGTTGTTCCTCAACTTTGCTCTTGCCTCCATTCTTTTTTTTTTATCTTGAATTTTAAAAACGTTTCTTCTTTGTTACTTGAGCCATTTTTCGCAACTTTTCTTCCTTCGAAGTGGAAATATCGTCTTGGATCACTTAAATCATCAACGCTTGGCCTTGACGTTCCTCCTGCAAAACAAGCAAGGAGAAGGGTATCAGAACATTTCATAATATAAATTCAACTTACTTACCAAGATTCTCACGTTCATCGCCTCCACTAGCCAACTTCTGCTTTCTTCATGATTCTTCATGCCTTAGCCAAACTTTCAAATTTCCCTTAGGAAAACTCATCAATCCAATGCCCATAAAAAATCTTCATCCCAGAATCCTCGACAAGCTGTGGAAGACCTTAAAATCCATTCCTCATCGATAATCTTCGATACCCAGAAGAAAATTTCTTTCAGAATGCGTCGAACCCATGGGTACCCAACGAACGGGTTCATTTAATTTTCTGGAATTTTGAACCTTGGAAAAATAATTTTCAACAATTTATTTCATTTCTTCGCCTGTGATCGTCCTGTGTTGCTCCAGCTTGAGAAATAATTTTGTCAACCTGGTAAGCTGGCATTCTCTGACTTCATCTCCGACAATTTTGCTCGCATCTTGAGAAATTTCATCACCTCAGAGCTCTAGGCGTATTTTCTAAGGAAGAAAATATTTGTGCCTTAGAAAATTTTTGAATCACTTTGAACATTTTGCCTTAAAAAAATTTTGCCTTGGGAAATCTTAGCTTTGATCACTTTGCCTGTGAGAAAAGAATTTTTTTTTTTTTTTTATCCAACTTCATCCATCTCAGAGAATTTTCCTTGAAAGCACATCATGCCCAACATGCTTTATTTTATTCATTACTTTGCATTTTATTCTCCATAAAATTTCCAACGCCTAGGATATTATTTTATTACATGGCAATATTCTCCATTTAAATCTCCATCACCTTACTTCCCTTTTACATCTTAGGCGCACTTCATGTACCATGGAGAATGTTCTCAACACCTTAGCAATACTTCAATGCCTTAGCCATTTTTAACACCACCACCTTAGGCGCAAGTGACACATGAAGGAGAAAACCACGCCTAGCATTTTCATTTCACACCTTGGGCGCATATTCAACTTGAGGAGGATGGAACCTTTTCCAACGCCTTAGTGACCTTTCAACTTCTTCATTTTTGTCTCCATATGGCCCCATTTGGGCGCATTTTGGGGTGAGAGGACGATGAATCTCCTTGACTTGTTGACTTTCTTGGCTTTGGGTGCATTTTACATGTCTAAGAGGATGAAAATCTGCAACGCCACCTCTTGGAATATTCCCTCCTTGTTTTGTCTTGACATGGCATGTTTTGGGCGCATTTTGCACCTCATGAAGGATGAAAATCCTTTGACTCCTTTGACCTTTTGGACTTTGGGCGCATTTTAGCAAGGGTGAAGGATGGGCGCAAATGGAGGCTGGTGGAGGATATCTTGCCTTAGAAAATTTTCTTGAAGTCATCCACTTTGAGCTGGGCGGATTTTTATGGGTGAGGTGGATGAAGTCTGTTGACTTCTTTGACCCTTTCTTACCTTGGGCGCATTTTAGCCTAGGAGGTGAATTTTTATATTTAGAAATTTTTTTGAATGCTACTAGCTTGCATGTGGGCGCATTTTGGCATGGCTGAAGGATGAAACATGTTAGAATTTTTTTTTTTTTTTTCAAACTCCTTGAGGATGGCGCATTTTGCCTAGGCAGGTGGATGAAGTCCCAGACTTAGAAGTTTTTTGTGCTTCCTCATCTACCTGGGCCCATTTTGCCATGGCTGCAGGATGGAGTTCTAGACTTAGAATTTTTCTTCGTTTTTGCCAGTCTTCATGGCCCTGCTATTTTGAAATATTCCCCTTAATTTTTTTCTCAAAATTTAACACACAAACCAACAACAAGTCACTGATTAGCGTTAGCTCCAAAAGTAAATCAGCATGGAAGTAACTCTAACCAAGAATGTTCACCAAGATCCCAATGTGGGCGAGGTGATAGGATATGGTCAGAGGATCATTAGGAGTAAACTGAACTGAAATTACAATTCATCTGCTGCTGCAGGCATCCACAAGCAGTGGGGATACTCCACTTATTCAGTGGGTGAGATTATTACATTATTAAAGGCGGCAAGCCAGCCATTTAAATCCTCACTTCCACTTATTAACGTGGGGGGAAATACAGTCCACATAACCACTTATTTAGTGGGGGGAAACTTACAATTAAAGAAAGATGATTATTTAAACTCAACCACTCAATCGTGGGAGTATGAAATTTAAACTAATTGCAGCAAATAAAATAAATAGTTGTTAGTACTACTAATCAGCTTTACAATGAATTAAACAACTGCAAATAAGAAAGATATGCTTCCAGATCAATCAATGGTTAGAGTAACACTTCCTCTAACTCTTACAATACAATAATGATATAGAAATGAAGCTCAAACCAGCATTATATCAAAAACTAACATGTCTGATCAGAAATAGAGAATACAAAAAATCAGACCAGCAAACTGTACATCAATGAAATGCACATAACTTTATCAATTTACCTCCAAATTGAGTGAAATCAATTGCAATGAACCTCTAGAGGATAGGCGCACATGTCATGATGATGAAACAACTTCAAAAAGCAACCATTAATTTACTTGCACAATTCTCAATGCTCCCAACATGGTACGGCCCTTAGCAAGGGCGATTTTGCAAGAATAAAAATAAATACTTTGAAACAAATGCTGATCTTCTATGGGAAGGGGCGCCCATGTGCTAGGAATGCGTATCTTCAATACCCAGAAGCAAGTAAAATTCATACTAAAAGCTGTATACAAAAATCACTTTCAGCCATGATAAACCAACAACATAAAAACTGGAAATATCTCACCAAAACTCCACAATAATGCTCAATATGTACTTCTGGATGAAGCACACTCTCAATCCACCACCTAGGGAACCATAGTTGCAGGCTCGAAGAATGGAGTAAATTTGCTAAGCTTTCCCTTAGCCGGATTCTGGATTCATTCCAGCAGCGTAACTTTGCTCTTCAAAAATATGCATGATCAACTCTTCAAACAGCAGCAATATATAAACTTCAATTGGCAAATGAAGCAACAAGAACTCTTCAAATTCCAAGAAGTGGAATCACTTCAACTTCCAAAAGGGATGCCACCTTTTTGCATTTTACTTTTTGAAATAATATAATATTACTCAACCTCCTTTTCACTTTGCAACAATAAAGCATTTAATAAATTATTAAATGCACAATTGACCCCCTTAATGGCCCTTCTTTTAAAACAACATGAAGTTATTACTCCTAGGCATGGGGTACAACTGAGAAACATGAAATTTGACTAAGTATAAAAACTCAGTCCATGGAGATAACCAAAACCAATGCCAATACTGAAACTGATGGATAGCAAGATGACTTGAGTTGAGCTGCTGATGATGCTACTGCCAAATTTAGACTTACTAAAAATAGCCTTCTATAAATAGTAAGTTCACATCAAAACAACAGATAGCCAAATTGAACACTAACCTGCAAAGGATTGAACTGTTGAACAGCTACTGCCAAAAGATAGACTTCCTAAAAATAGCAAATTGCTATAAATAGTAAGTCTGCACAACAACCTCTGAACGCCAACTGAGCAGTATCTGAAAGAGGAAACCCTAATTTTCCACGTCAGATTAGCCTACGGATTTCCGGAAATAGGCTAAATCCAAATGAAGAGCGTATGGCCAAAATGGGGACATTACATATTTATAGTAAGTCCTCTGAATTAGCATCTCTGAAGCTCGGAACGACTTGAAATTTTGCACACTGCATCCTCATGACCTTGTTGTCTTGTCGACTTTGCCATTTTTAGCTGACCTGCTATTTTTAGCCCATTTCTGAGGATGATTTACTATAAATAGTAACTGCCTGCTTTTGATAGCTCCACTGCTCCGATTGACCTGAAATTTGAATGAGGAGCTCCTCACCACGTGACCTGACTGCTGATATCAGCGCATGCACTTGACTTGCTATTTTTAGCCAGTTTCCAAAATGACTTACTATAAATAGTAAGTGCTCCGTTTGATTTGAATTTTTATCAGAGATAGCCTGAAGGATGCTGATCGCGGTGGTTTACACCGGTTTTCGAAAATTGACTTTTAACCCCTCTTTTCAGGCTCCGAAGTTGGAAACCCTAATTTGCTCTGCATGCATATCAAACGATCTCGTTTGTCTTCGTTTCTGTCGCGTGTGATCAGCTCATGATTCTGAATTGCTGGGAAGCGGCTGCCGGGACGCACCGCTAAAAATAGTAAGTTCCTTCTGAGTGATTATCTCCGTTTGCATGTCATATCACTGCGTAGTTCTCGAAAAACCCATCAGGAATCATCCGACATGCAAAAGAAACCCTGACATGCAAACCCTAAAAATAGCCTTGGAAGACTGAATTCTGAAAGTTGTCGTCTTGCTTTGCATGTTATACCGTTGCGAAGGTCTCGAAAAACCCAGAAGGAATATGCAAACATGCAAAGAAAAACTTTGCATCTGAACCCTAAAATTTGTCCGGAAGCCGGACTGCTAAAAATAGTAAGTTATCCGTTTTTGCTCAAATTTTGCACGCGAGCAGCTTGAAGCGCTCTGAATGCCGTGTGACTGTCAGAATCTTAAAAATGCGACGAATTGCTTGTAATTTCACACTTACTAAAAATAGTAAGTACCTCAGAATCGATGAAAACTTGCTGAGAGCTGCTGGAAACACACTGACATCAATGTTAAGCTCTATTTTCAATTTACTCACTTCATTTGACCTCAAATTGGCAAGGAAGCTCAAAACCCTAATTTTCAGACTTGGCCAAAATTTCACGTTGTAAGCTCGAAGGCGGAGAAATTCCGGAAAGACAGACATCAGAAAAGGGACAGAGAGATTAAGAGAGAAAAACCAAAGCCAAAAGACCAGAATGGAGCAAAAATTAGGGGTCCTCATCTTGAATGGGGCGATGTGTGAAAAGGTCACAACATAACCAAGAGAACATCCTTTTCCTGACTTCAATTTCATCTGCTGCATCAGCCCAATAATCCTCAATGTTTGCCTTATGTTTAAATTCTTCTGACAGTACCCATTTGATGTTATGATGTGGATCATAGTGCTGCCGGCTGGTGTGATATGAAAAATGATAAAATTGAAGCTCGCTCTCGGCTTCTCTAGCTGCATGTATCGAATGACACACTTCATCTGAGTTGCCCATGACAATTGGGAATTCAACCCCTCCCTTCTTCTTTTTCTTCTGAATCTTATCATAGGCAAGCAATTGCCTAGATATCTCTAACATTAAAATTCTATCTGTTGGGTACTTAGGCAGCCTATATGGGTATGATGAAAAACCTTGCAGCCTAATGTAAGAGAATTTCGGAAACTGTATAAACCAACACCCATACCTTTCAATTAATTCCTGGGCTTCCCTCGAGATTCTGTGGTGCAACCACTCCTGAAGCAATCTCGTGATATGCATGGTGAAAGCATCGTTGACACGCTTGTAATGAGTAGTGCTCGTCAAATGCAACTGCGGACAAGCATCATATATTTTAAACTGGTGGGAGCCACAACCGACAGGTTCCTTGTAAGAGATCCCCTTGTACTTCGTCATACGAGCCAACATATAGATGATGTAAGAGCTCATGTAAAATGTCTTCGTCCTTCTAAGGCTCAGGAGCTGCGCATGCAAATTATCACTTATCATCTCGGCCCAATTGACATAATCCTTCCCTTCTAGCACGAGATTGATGTAGTAAAACATACATGGCTCAAAAATAAAGGACTGTAGGCAACCACCAACTCTGCTCAGCATCATAATGAGATCACAATATTCTTGCTTCAAGTCATCCTCTATGATTTGTTTCGGCAGCTTTGTACGAGAAGGCTTGGGAGTGCTCATCCAATGAGTGTTAATTGTCTCCGTGCATCTCTCGAATGCAGAAGCATACATCCACTCAGCTCGTTCTCTGGATTTATAAACCATGTTCCTGTGCACCGGGATCCTGAAAGCTTCACCAATGGCCGAGGGAGTAAGATTGGCTAGTACTTGGCCATCTGGTGACATGATTGATCTGTGATCCTTCTCATAATAATTGGCGCACTCCATCATCAGCTCCGAACACTGAATGGCTGGTGGGAATCCAGCAGCTGCATATAGTCCTCTTCGAACAATATTGTGCGAAGTGGTCGAAGGTCGATGACTTCCAATCCCCAGCATTCTGTTCTTGAAGGTCTCTAGGTTGATGGAGCCCAAGTTGGTGTCTGTCAGCTTGCCCAACTTTGAAATAAATTTTGATTCCGGCATGAATGTCTTACTCAGCTTCTTGATCATAGCTTGCCTGGATGCACCATTGTCTTTGCCAGTCGCCCTTGCCTCAGCCATCTCAACTTCTCCTTCACAAGATTTCGAACTTCAACACTTAGAAAAGACTTCTAAGTAAACTTCAGTGACTTCACTATTCTTCATCAACTCCAATCAGCAACCAGCAAGTTCGCACCTTTAAACTCTCAACAACTTCACCTCAAGGCATCCTTCCTAGCACTGGCAACCTCAATCTTCAGCAACAAATCAGACTTCAGCCACAATCAGGAAGTGCGCATTAACTTTAGTAACTTCAGATTTTGGAAGCTTCACTCTTACAAATTCGTACTTCCTCAGCAATCCTTACTTCAGCGATATTAACTTCAGCAAATTCGAATGCAGCTCCAAGAGTGGAAATCGATCCTTAGCAGTAGATTCAAGCTTCAGCTTTCAGCAACTCTCCAGTCTTCAACAAAATTTCAAATCTCTTCAAGCTCCAGTCTTCAACAACTCACTGCAATGTCAAACTCAGAGCAAATCGAATTCTCCAGCTGTGAGAAATAAGTGAGAAACTTCTTCATTTTATAGCCTAAAATCGAATTCTAGAAGGAGCCAATTATAGCCAGTACATTTAATTTCCACTACCCCACTTCAAGAATTCGAATTTTCCCTCTCTTGTATTTCTGACACTTGTCTCTCGACATCAGGAATCTTGCTCTTCTAGAAGCTAGACTTTGACTGGCATCTTTGAATTTATTTAAATCCATCTTTTTAATTCACCAGCCGGAACTCTGTCACTTGAATTCGAATTTAACTCTTCATCAACTCTGGAAAATTCATTATCGAAGAATTCAATCAAAATCATCTAGGCAACTCATTTCGAATTCATCATTCGGAGAAATTCATTCTGAAAACACATTTTATTCATCTTGCCTTAGAGAATTTTAAATTTTCCCCTTAGGAAAATTCACAATTTGAGCACTGATTAAATTCTTCACTGAAAAAGTGTTGGCGAAGTGCGGAAGACATAGAAATTCATCTATCATCACAAATGTTTAGTACCCAGAAGAGAATTTTCTTCAGAATGCTTCGAATCCATGGGTACCCAACGAACGGGGTCATTTAATTTTTAAATTTTGAACCTTAGAAAAATATTATTTCACCAGTTTAAATCCATTCTTCTCCTGTGATCATCCTGTGTTGCTCTAGCTTGAGAAATTTTAGTTCATCCTGCATTATCATCCATCTCTGACTTCATCCCTGAAAAATTTGCCGGTGTTCTGAGAAGAAAATTCATCACCCTAGGCTCTAGGCGTATTTTCCAAGTGAGAAAGTATTTTTGCCTTAGAAAATTTTAAATCATCTTGCACTTTGAGAATTTGCCTTGGAAATTTTTCACTTTAAAATTTTTATTCAATTTTGCCTGAGAGGAAAACATCATCTTCACTAAAATTTTTTTATTCATGCCTAGCACAATTTATTTCTCACTCACCACTTCACACTTGAAAGGCAATTTTATTTAAAATTCCAACGCCTTAGAAATATTTCATTTTTCTTCACTCAACATCTTAGGTGCATATTGTGTGGGAAGAAGGATATTGATTTTTCCTTTAAAAAATTTTCATCACCTAGTACCTTCAACGCCTAGAACATTTAAATTCCTCCACCTTGGGCGCATTTAGCATTTGTAGAAGGATATTTAACTTCACCACGCTTAGGCAACACATCCATCACCTTGCAATATTTTCTAACACACCACCTTGGGCGCATTTAGGACTTGAAGAGGGATAACGCCTAGCATTCACCCTTCCTTTACCACGCCTTGAAGTATCTTTTACCCCACTTACCACCTTACATTCACTTTTTACACCTCAACTTGGGCGCATTTAGACATGCAAGAAGGATGACCCTTCGACTTCTCATTTTTGTCCTCACTTGACCTTATTTGAGCGCATTTCCATGTAGGTGAGGGATAAGAAATGTTGACTTGTTGACCCACTTCCCTCTTGGGCGCATTTCCATGTAGGTGGAGGATGAACTTGTTTGACCACTTTGACTCATTTCTTTCTTGGGCGCATTTTGGCATAGCTGGTGGATGAAACTCTTACCACGTCCTTTGTGACCTTTCACCTTCCTGTTTTTGTCTTCACATGCATGTCTTTGGGCGAATTTCCACCTAGGAGGAGGATGAATTCTCACACTTAGAAAATTTTTGTGCTTGGCATTGCCTTGAAGGCGCATTTAGGCTAGGCAGAGGGATGAAAAGTGTTGACCCTCTTTGACTTTGTTTCTAGATGGGCGCATTTTGGACCTGGTGGAGGACGAGCTTCACTCTTAAAATTTTTCCATGCCTCCTCATCTACCTAGGCGCATTTTGCCATGGTTGCAGGACGAGCTTCAGACTTAGAATTTTTTTCTCGTTTTCGCCAGCTTTCATGCCCTGCTATTTATAGTAAGTCCTCTGAATTTGCATCTCTGAAGCTCAGAACAATTTGAAATTTTAAACACTGCATCCTCATGACCTTGTTGTCCTGTCGACACTGCCATTTTTAGCTGACCTGCTATTTTTAGCCCATTTCTGAGGATGATTTACTATAAATAGTAACTGCTTGCTTCTGATAGCTCCAATGCTCCGATTAACTTGAAATTTGAATGAGGCGCTCCTCACCACGTGACCTGTCTGTCGACATTGACGCATGCACTCAATTTACTATTTTTAGCCAGTTTCCAAATTGACTTACTATAAATAGTAAGTGCTCCGTTTGACTTGAAATTTTACCAGCAGATAACCTGAAGGATGCTGATCACGGTGGTTTACACTGGTTTTCGAAAATTATGACTTTTTGCCCCTCTTTTCAGGCTCTGAAGTTGGAAACCCTAATTTGCACTACATGCATATCAAATGGTCTCTGTTTGCTCTCGTTTCTGTGGCATTGCGATCAGCTCATGATTCTGAACTGCTGGGAAGTGGCTGCCGGGACATACTTGCTAAAAATAGTAAGTTCTTTACTGAGTGGTCATCTCCATTTGCATGTCACACCACTGCGAAGCTCTCGAAAAACCCATCAGGAATCATCCGACATGCAAAAGAAACCCTGACATGCAAACCCTATAAATAGCCTCGGAAGACTGAATTCTGAAAGTTGTCGTCTCGTTTTGCATGTTATACCGTTGCGAAGGTCTCGAAAAACCCAGAAAGAATATGCAGACATGCAAAGAAAAACTCTGCATCTGAACCCTAAAATTTGTCCCGGAAGCTGGACTGCTAAAAATAGTAAGTTGTCCGTTTTCGCTCAAATTTTACATGAGCAGCCCAATGTACTCTGAATGCAGTGTGACTGTCGGAATCTCAACAATGCTGACAAATTGCCTGTAATTGCATACTTACTAAAAATAGTAAGTACCTTAGATTTTGATGAAAATTCTGCTGAGAGCCTGCTGGAAACATGCTGACAACAGTGTTAAGCTCAATTTTCAATTTACTCACCCTATTCGACCTCGGATTGACCAAGAAAGATAAAACCCTAATTTTCACACTTGGTAAGTTTCACGCTTAAGCTCAAAGACGGGCGCAATCCTCGAAAGGTAGACATCAGAAAAGAGACAGAGTGAGAGAGAGAGAGGAAAACCCAAGCCAAAAGACCAGAATGGAGCAAAAAATTAGGGGGTCCCCATTTTGAATGGGGTGATGTGTGAAAAGGTCACAACACACCCATCCTTCTCTATGTGTAAAATCCACCAAGTCCAAGATAAGATAAAAGGTGAGATGAATAAAAAATATGCTAGGCGTTGAAATAAAATATCCTCCATGACATGTAAAATGTGCCCCAAATATGTTGGAGAAGGTGACCTTCTAAAAGGAAAATTGTATAAGTGAGTTAAAAAAAAATTCCTCACCACAGGTGAAATGCACCAGGATTGAAGTTAAATGGAGAAAATTTTCTTAGGAAAAATTCATATTCCTCCTTGACACTAAAATGCGCCTATGTAAGTGATATTATTTAAAAATTTTCCTAAGGCACAAAATTTCATCTCTAGGAAAAATACGCCCAAGTTGAAGGAGTGATGAAATTTTCACAGGTATGAACAAAATTGGCAATGGATATGTCAGAAGGTGTCAGCTTCACAAGGATGATGAGAATTTTCAAGTCGGAGCAAGAAAACACGCCCAAGGATGAAGAATTGGAATAAATTTGATGAAAAATAATTTTCTAAGGTTTAAAATTCAAAAAATTAAATGAACCCCTTCGTTTGTAGACCCATGAATTCAACACGTTCTGAAGGGAATTTTCTTCTGGGTATCGAAGATCTTCGACAATGAATGGATTTTAAAGTCTTCTACACTTCACCATGGCTTTCAGGATGAAGAATTTTGATCGTCACTTGAATAATGAATTTTCCTAAGGAAAATTTAAAAATTTTCTAAGGCAAAATGAATAAAATGTGTTTTCGAAGATAAAATGCCTCAAACAATGAATTTAAAATTGATTCACTAGATGATTTTGATCGAATTCTTCGTGAGATAATCTTCCAGAGTCAGGGATGAATAAAATTGAGTGTCAGAGCTTCAGCTGGTGAAGTAAATTTCTTAGAGTGAATTTGAAGTGAATATTTTCAAAATGAATTAAAATGCTAAGTACGCCAGTCAAGGTGAACCTTTTGAAATTCTAGAAGGTCAAGATTCCAGACGCCAAGTGACAAGTGTTGCAATTGCCAGAGGAGGGAAATTCGAATTCCTACTGTGAAGTAGTGGAGATTTAATGAACTGGCTAAACTTAACTCTCTTCTATAATTCGACTTGGCTATTTGAGCTGAGAAGTTGCTTCATTTTACTCCACCAGTTGAAGAGTGCAACTTGAGCTTTGAAGTTGAGATTGCAGTGCAGGCATTGATGGAGTTCGACTTGAAGAAGAAGAAGCATTATTGTGTACTGAAGCTCAAGTTAATTCGCATTGTGGAGTAAATTTGAAGTTTGAAGTTGCCGAAAGTGAGGTTGGCCGATTTTATCTAAGAGTTGAAGTTGCTGCAGCCAACTTAGAAATTTGCTAAGTCTTTCTCAGTTGAAATTGCTAGAGGAGAAGTTGAGGTTTGCAGATGAAATAGAATGTTGCAACTTCTCAATTTTAAAAGTCGACTGGCAGCCCTTGCATGTTATTTTATTTTTTATTTTAAATTGCTGATGGCTGTTTGTTATTTTGCAGGATGGCTGAAGTAAGAGCAACTGGCAGGGATAGTAATGCTGCATCCAGGCAGGCTGTTATCAAGAAGCTGCGCAAGCCTTTCCTGCCGGAGTCGAAATTCACTTCGAAGTTGGGCAAGCTGGCTGACACAAATTTGGGTTCTTTCAACATGGAGGCCTTTAAAAGTCGAATGATGGGAGTTGGCAGTCATCGTCCTTCAATCACTTCGCACAATATTGTTCGAAGTGGATTATTTGCAGCTGCTGGTTTTCCACCAGCTATTCAGTGTCCAAAGCTGATGATGGAGTGTGCTAACTACTACGATCCTGATCACAGGTCCATTGTTTCACCTGATGGTAGATTGTTTGCCAACCTCACTCCTGCAGCTATCGGCAAAGCTTTTGGAATCCCATTGCATGAGGAGATGATTTATAGGACAAGGGAACGTGCTGAGCGAATGTATGCTTCAACATTCGAGAGATGTGCGGAGATGATCAACTCTCGCTGGATGAACAAGCCTAAGCCCTCTAGCACGAAGTTGCCGAAACAGATAATATTAGATGATTTGAAGCAGGAGTACTACGACTTGATCATGATGCTCAACAGGGTTGGAGACTGTCCTCAAGCGTTTATCTTTGAGCCTTGGATGTTCTATTACATCAACCTCGTGTTGGAAGGGAAAGAGCACGTCAATTGGGCGGTGATGATTAGTGACAATTTGCATGAGCAGCTCCTGAGTTTGAGAAGGACAAAACCATTTTGCATGGGCTCATACCTTGTTTACATGTTGGCTCGTGTGACGAAGTACAGGGGAATTTCCTACAAGGAGCCAATTGGTTGTGGCTCTCACCAGTTCAAAATTCATGAGGCTTGTCCACAGCTGCACCTGACAAGCATGTCCAATTACAAGCGAGTCAATGATGCCTTCACCATGCATATAACAAGATCACTTCAGCAGAGGACCCATCACAGGATCTCGAGGGAAGCTCAGGAATTAATAGAAAGGTATGGGTGTTGGTTTATTCAGTTTCCGAAATTCTCTTACATCAGGCTGCAAGGTTTTTCTTCATACCCATATAGATTGCCTAAATACCCAACGAATAGAATTTTGATGTTAGAGATATCTAGGCAACTTGTTGCCTACGATAAGATTTAGAAGAGAAAGAAGGGAGGGATTGACTTCCCAATCATCATGGGGAATTCAGATGAAGTGTGTCCTTCACTTCAGGAAGCCAGGGAAGCTGAAAATGAGCTTCAATTCTTCCATCTTTCCTATCACACCAGCAGGCAATATTACGATCCTCACGGGAACATTAGATGGATACTGTCAGAGGAGTTTGTTCATAAAGCAAATATTGAGGATTACTGGGCTAATACATCAGATGAGGTTGAAGTCAGAAAGAGGATGTTCTCGAGGCTACTAATAAGCATGAATCGGGAGTGTGAAATTATTCCAGTGCCAGACCAGGTGGACGAGGACATGAATGTTCTCCATCCAGATTATGAGGCAGTGAGAGACACACCACTTACACTCCCGGATTGGTCAGAGCCAGAGATTGCTGATTTGGACACACTTTGTATTCCAGTCCTAACTTTCACCAGAGCATGGGTTGAGAGGCATGTGAGTAGATTGAAGAGTAGGTCAATTCCTTTGACTTACAACTTGATGGGAGATCATAGAACGCCAACTACCAGCAGGAGGAAATAGATTACTCGAGGTCGAGAATCTCGAAGGAAGGAGCCAGTTCAGCCGGAGCCTCCGAGAGTTGTGATAGAGTCATCCACGCCATTGGAGACACGCTCTCCAAGCATACAGGAGGTTTCGCTATTTGCTGATCAGAGAAATGCAGTGAATCAGGGGCAGGAATTACATGAGGAAAATCAGCCACCACGAAGAGAATCGGTTGGCCAAAGTGTTAACGCACCTACTAGAGATGATCAGCATAAGGAGGATGAGGAAACTGTTACCGATACACACTTCCAGCATGAGTTTGAGGCGGCTCTAGAGGATGATCCAGTTTCAAGAGATACTCAGCCATTAGAGGCTGATGAGCCTCGCCAGAATGAAATTGAAGTAGAACAAGTCCGTGAGGAGGAAGCTAGAGATGAGCAACCATTTGTTATTCAGCAGGTGGTACCTGATTGGCTTAGAGGTAGAATGTGAAGGAGCCCCAGTGAGGAGGCTGATCCAGCAGTAGAGATGGAGGAATTTTTGAGTAGGATCAGCGCACCTCCGACTAAGAAGAGAGCTAGAAATTTTTCGAAGATCTCAACAGATGAGGATGGCTCTCGCACCCTTCATGTGGCTGTGCCAAGGGTTGATTGTGATTGACACGAGGCTGTACCGGAGAATTACATGATCACCACTTTGGAGTTGGGTCGCCCCACAGGAGCACAAATCATTGAGGAGTGTGACAACTCCTATCAGGCGCTCAAGGACAGATTGCTCAGGACTGAAGGCAAGTATAAGAAATTGAAGAAGGAGCATAAGACTTTGATTGGCTAAGTGCAATATTTGACTTGTCCTTGTGTGCAGGAGAATCCAGCAATAGAGCTTCCAGCCGAGTTGTCCAGAGAATCAGTTAGTGGCTTGGAGGATTTGAAAAAGATGGCTTAGGAGGCAGATAAATGGGTTGCAGGTGTTCGTGCCGAGACAAAAAGGTTCATGGAAGATCTTGCTCATGCTTATCAGCAAGCTTCCGGCATTGTGACACGGATGGAGGCAGTTGATCAAGCGTGGGGTGATGCTCATGTTTATCAGAGCAAAGTTATTCAGCGTCTGGAGGCCTTGATGCATACTCCTTTGCAGATGTTGATTGATGGAGGAGTTATTCAGGAGTGTGATAGGTACGATTTTACCAGCTGGTACTCTTCAGTAGTCACAGGACGTGGATTCTTCGATGCAGCACAGGCGGATTCAGCTAGAGTCAGGAAGGCTATGATGAACATTGTTGATGGAGTCCTGAACACCTTGGAGGCAATCTTTGCTAGACGGCTGAATTCTGATGAGGTGACTATTGATGGATTGAGGAGTAGGCTGCCACCTTTCTTTTCGGAGGTGAAGACTTTTGTGTAGGATGACTTTGAAAATATTTGGACTTTCTCCAACTTGATTCAAAATACACAGGATGCTTTGGTTGCTTGGAGAAAGTCTTGCACACAACACAGACAGGCGGTCACAGTGTTAGAGTTTCAGCTTGATCATATTCCGCCTATCTCAGTTCGGGAGGTTGAGGCTGTGCTTGCCAGGTTCATTGATTTTGCAGCCAAGGAGAAGGAGAATGGAAACACACTTCTGGATGATTACCTTCTGGAAGACTGATTGTGGGCATTAATTGCCTTTACTATTTTGGGAGTGAGTGGGAATCTTTTGATTCATTTATTGTACCACTCCCCATTCTGGCTGTTTTTAGGGTTAGGGCTGAGGTGGCTTAATCTAAGCCGTCCATTGGACTGGGCTATCTATAAAAGGGGCATCCCCCCTCATTTGTAATTCATTAGAAGTAGAAATTATATCAGACAAGAGACTAGAGCAGAGATTGATAGTATAGTTGTGTAGCTTAGCATAGCATTGTTGAAGGAGGAAAGTTCTCCCTTTGAGAATTTTGTAAGGAATTGTTACGAAGACTATCATAATAGAAGAGTTTCATTGATGGTGAATTTGTCTTTTGTTATGAGCAGTTAGTGAGGTTTCTTCGCCCTTCAACTTCAAGTAGTTTAAAGTAGCGTAATTTTCGTTTCATGCAAGTAGATGTTAGCCGTGGACTTGTGGTGTTAATCAAGGCAACTTCATTTTAATCCATACCACTAGCAGCTTGCTGATGGCAAGTTTGCCTTGTGTGGTCAACTGGAAAATTTTATGAGCTTAACTTCGGTTGTGACTTATGTCTCGATATGCATCGTCTTGATGGTGTCTTGATGCCAAATTGCAACTTGAAAACCTCTTGCCACTCCCTTGAAGATTGTAAGCTGTCCCACGCGAGGTGGAACAAAGTTTGGTTGAAGTCTGTTGAGATTAATTCCACATCCCGTCTCAGAGTAGAATTTAGAACCTTCTTATCCCTATACTCATTTACATTCTGCACATTTCTGGTTAGTTTTAGGAAAATTCACACAACGCCAAATCATTCGCACAAAATTCCCTTCCAATCATTAACTGGTTGTCAACTGCAAACCTTTTGAACAATTGTGTAAGTCCCCTCGTAAAAACATCAAATCACAACGAACCTACTGAGGGTATTCCAAAGCATTACGGAACCTTGGAGTTGAACATGCGATCTTTCTTGCAATCTTATCGCACAAAATTCTTTGATCAAGAGAGAATGGAGTAGCCTTCGGATTACTTTGTTCTGCTGATTGGTGCGGTCACAAAAATCACATCAACAGGAACTGGCGCTAGAGGGAGGGCCTTGCCAAGGATCCTTGCAGTAAACAACCACATTCAAGTAAAGAATGGATTTTTATGAAAAAGAAATTCATTGGAGAAGAAATTATCATGAATCAAGATGGTGCTACCGCATAAAGAAATATTTCCAGTGTTGCAGCCGAATTTGGGCTTCAACGACGATCAAGAAGACATCCTCTCAGGTTTGAACAATCTCGCGTGGAGGACAAAGAGGAGCTACGCTGAGTATATGCAAACTTGCTTTGTGTTGGAAGAAGAAGAGGAAAAGGCTATTAAGATTCAAGTTGCAATTGAAAGAGGTTTGTTGAATCAAAGACAACCACTTGCTCCTGCTCCCGCACCTCGCCATTAATCAGCTACATCCTGGATCGTATCAGTTCATTCTTGCCTGACAAGTTGAAAAGAATCTTGAGGTCCACTTCGAGCTCGTCCAAAGAGTTTGTGGAGTTAGAGCTACCTACGAGATCAAGGAAGAAGAAAGAAAGTCATTCAAGTAAAGAGGCTAAGTCAAGTGAAGAAGTGTTGTCAAACGAAGAGGTTCAGTCGAGCAAAGAAAGCGGAGAAGAAATTTCAAGTTTGTTCCGAACTCGACCAAGTGCTTCAAGGTTTGCTCAACCAAGATCAGTCCAAGTTACTACACCAGTGTTTATTCAGCAACAACAACTGATTCAGGCTACTACACCTCAACAGCAACCAGCCCAAGTTATTGTTTATCAAAGGCGACAACCAGTTCAATCAATGGCTCAACCAGGAGGTCAACCAGCTCCAAATGGTGCTACATGGTTGGTTACTAATCTGTCTCCAATTGAGTTTGCTGATTACCATGACATGCCAAAAAATCCAGAGCATTTCTACACTAAGTTCCAGGTTAATGATGTTAACTGTACTGCCGAGGACCATGTCAAGATGTTCGAAGATCACGTAAGCAATAGGAAAATTGCATATGTAGACGTGGCTTGCAGACTCTTTCCATACTCTTTGGGAGAGGAAGCTCATCACTGGTTCATTCACTTGCCAATTGGATCTATAAGGACATGGGAACAGATGAAGGAGGCCTTCGTCGGAAAGTTTGGTATTCCCATTACTCCTGTAGAACTTTTCCGCCAATTTACAGAAGTGAGAAGACAAGACAAAGAGCCCATCCATGCGTTCAACAATAGATTTCAGAAGGCTCTCACAAGGTTACGTACTCCCTACGTTGTTGCTGATGCCAGGGAAAACTACTATTCGGCCTTGGATCCCTTGACTGCAATGAATCAAGCTTATACTAAGGCCGTCGAAGTGAGTCAAGGTTTAGGGCAGAACATAATTGGGCCCGCACTATACACTGGCCTAGCTATGACAAATAATCAGATGCAGACACTCAATTCGCCATGGAACCAGTAGATTCCGCCATTGAATCCAATTCCTCAGCCGGCTAGCCAGATACAAACACCATCTAATCAATTAGTTCTCCATCCTGGGATACCTTTGTCCCAGACTAAAACAACACAGCCTGTCTATCTCCAGAACACAGTGCCACGAACGAGGACTCAAGAGGAGAAAGAAGAAATGAAAGAGTTAGTAGAACAGATGAAAAGGCTGTCAACTGAGGTGACCTACCTCAGAAACCAAAATAATCAGATGCAGTCCATGTTAAAGAATTATCAATCGCATCAAGGTGCCAATCGAGGATACCAGAATAATCCTCCCCATCATCAGGATGCCCATCAAGGACACCATCAAGAAAATAGTAATGGGTATCGAAGTAATAACCAAGGATTCCAGAAGAGGTCCTGGAATACAGGGCCCAACAATGGAGGCGTTCTGTCACCGCTAGATAACCTGCCACCTCTAGAGAACTGTTATGCCGACAGAGTTTATTTGGCAGAGGCCGCCATGTCAGGATGGTGTAGATTGCATAATACGAATCAGCATTCAGAGCTCCAATGTCATGAATTTCAAGTAGCTGCTGATATTTTCAAAGAGAAGTAAAGAGCACAGAGGGTACTGAGAATCCTCCGACTACTGGATACGAAATAGTCCCAATACAACGATATGACCAGGCATTAATCCTAGAAGATGTTAATGTCTTGCCTGAGTACCAGAGCTACATGCCACCACAAATTAATCACAAATTTCCGCCAGCTTCAACAAATGGTCCCATGGGGACACCAGATTATCAGGCGGAAGAAGCTCAAATGTATTTAGAGGCTCAAGTATATTTAGAAGTTCAAGATAGTTATTCAGAGGAGCCTCTTGGCCAAGACAACTATATTTTCCCACTTCTCAATAACAGTGTTTTGGTAGAAGGAAGAAGAGAGGTGCAAGCTTTTCAGACATCTGGAGGAGCACCCAAAGTGTATCAGAGGAATTATCATCAGAAAGAGCCTTTGACATCATCAATTCCTCCAAATAATTTTTGTAACTCCACCGAATCCTAATGCAAGCAATAATCCAAATGTACCTAAGGATTCTCCAGAGTACAGACAACAAAATGTGATGCAAAATAGAAATGGACAACAGACTGTCCAGCAACCCGTTCAGCTAATGCAACGTGTTGGCATAACAACTAGCACCTTTGGAGTAAGAGTTGGTACGGACAGCTATGCACACTACGCAATGAGTGCTCTTCAAATTAGGAGGGGAAGCTCCCTCGTTGTGCTTTGACAAAAATACCTGCAAAGGGAAATAAACTAAACTAATTCCTATCTTTTTGTTTCAGCTGTAGAGGTACAAGGCTTTCTCGAAAACTATATACATTGCAGCTGAGAATTTTCTCTGGTTTTGCAGATTCACTAACTACAACTAAACTTAATTGCTTAAATTCTATCCAGTCTCCTCAAGAAAACAGAGCATGACGAAACGGAGCAAGGCTTGACTATCAGACGATAAACTAGTCTAGACCCTCAACTTGAAGGCAAGGTGGCACATCTATTTGCTCAATCTAAACAAGTTTATTGATAACAACATCACACGATAAACTGAATACGGATTCTCTACTTGAAGGCAAGGTGGCACAACTATTATCTCAATCCGAATAAGTTTATTGTTCACAACACCATACGATAAACAAGTGTAGATTCTCTACTTGAAGGCAAGGTAGGCACAACTATCATCTCAATCTGAACAAGCTTATTGAACACAAAAAAGATTTATCTAAACTATGGAAAGAATTCACCATCACAATCGCATGAAACCCTCTGTGGCATAACAATTGATCATAAAAGCAAAGACGCATGAACAAATACCAAAAGAGCAATATTGAGGGCAAGGTAGGTGCAGCATATATTTCTCTCTCAAGCAAAAGTTATTTACAAATGAGCAAAAACTCTTATTTATATACATCAAGGTGTAGGTAACCCTAAAATCACCTTGAGTCCACTACAGTCTTGCAAATGCATGCAAGATTTATCATTAAACCCTAATGAAGTAAACTATACAGTTAATTGGAAAGCTACCATCAGTTAACCGGTACATTTAACCTAAATGGACAATGTGCAAGCATGCACGTCCTTATTTAAAGCAAAGTTAACTGGACACTACCCTCAGTTAACTGGAAACCCTAACCCTAACTCTTGTGATGATAATTCCAAGAATGAGATAAGCATGTATTAAGTCAGCATGTGAACTCAAGACTGAAAATCGAGTTAACTGCTGCTCATGACTCAACCCTCGAAACTAACTGCAGGTTCCAACTGGCAGATCACTCCATGTCATTTCGGTCTAACACTTTGACCAAGAACTCATCAATCTCTCTGTCATCTGGCACTCTGATGCTGCTCAAAATAACAGTCTGTTTCTTCAGTTCTCTGCCACTTTCCTTGATCGTATGCATGCCATCTTTAAAATCTTCAGTCGCCTTCCTGAGACTGGCTGCAATTACTGAAATATTCTCTAACTTAGGCGCCATTGGCTCTCCTTCAAGGCTGTCATGAATCAGCTTCTCGAATTTAGCTTGTACTTTGTTCAATTCAACATATGTGCCATCTTCAAGAAGATAATGACACGGAATCTGAACAACGAAACCACTGACAAGAGCAAGTACTCCAACCACATCATCCTTAAGTGAAAACAACTTGGTAGAAATCTTCTCACATATCTCCATTTTGAGAAGGTGCTGCTCTCTCCAAGTAAAAACTTTCTCTTGATCCTCATCAATCTCCAAGGCATCATATGCAACCGACAACTGAGACACCAGAACACGATCCTTTGCCAAACTCTCTGCAACCGCAACTTCAAGCAACTGAATACCCTGACGGAGTTTATGTGCATCACTCCTCAACTGATACAAATCTGCAAGAAGACGTTGACCTGTAGCAACTAAACTTTCAACCCAGTTGTCCAAAAGTCTGTCATGACTGACTAACTGATCAAGCTTCCGTTGTTCTGTAGGTGTATTCTGAGGAAGAACAGTTGCTCTACTCGAATTTCCATGAACAAGATCAGAAATGTATTGACGAAGTTGACCAATTTCAGCTTTAAGCAGTGCCTTATCCTCTCCATCCTTCGTGATACTTTCTTCAAGATTATTGGTAACAATCTTAAGAAGAGTCACATCTGTCTCTCGAGTGGTCCTGCCAAGATTTGCCTTAGTAAAAGTGAAATCACCAACTTCGACATCATCTAAGTTTTTACCCTTTGGAGGAACAACAACTTCGATAACAATCTCTGATTTTGGAGTCTTCTCAATATGCATCTGTTTCTTTATCTTCTTGTTCGACCTTCTCTGATAAGGTTCACCGAACTCAGATAAATCAAGGTTGTATGAGGGTTCTCGCCTTTGTCTTCCCAAAGACCTCTCGAGCCAACAAGACTGAACAATGTCATCAATCCGAGGAGAGACTGTCCCTGATGTATCCACCTGCAGCGGTTCAATTGTCTCTGATCCAACTTGAATTGGTATCTCAGGCGCAGAATCTATATCAATAGGTTGCACGTGAGGTGAACTAGGAGGTGAAACGTGAGGCTCAGCCTGAATGACTGTCTCTACTGGAATCTCAGGAACATTCTCAACTTGTTTCTGCTTCCTCTTACCAGTAGCTCTCTTCCCTGTATTTCCATTGAGTCTAACCCCTTCAGGAGGTATTATAATGGCCTTGACTCGAGGTCTTGCCCTAGAAGTAGAAGGCAACGAAGAGAAATCCTTTGGCGGCTCTGTCACAGGAACTGACTTCTGCTTCCCCTTACTCTCCAAGAACAACCTGCTAGTCTTGATAACTGATCTGGAAACCTCCTCGATAGAAGTATTCTCCTTAGCATACCAATCAGGTGAGTGAAGTGGCTGCCGAGCAACTTGATCTTTGACATATGAATTGAAGAACTTCTCCATCATCATCAGATAGACCGTCAACATCTTTTGATAGGTAATCGGAAGCGACGATAGTGAGTCTACAATAGGCGACTGACGAACCTCGAATTCATCTTCACAATTAGCCCATCGTCAAGTGCTGGCTATGTGCAATCCCTCGCTCACATGCATAACCGAGGGAGAGGATCATAAGCCTCTCTCTATGTCTTCTTGAGTTTGAACCTTTCTATCTCGGTTGACATAAGCTTGGCATCTGTTGCCGCATTGCATGTAAAAATTCCCAATGTAAATGGAAAATTAGCCGCAGTCTTATGACGATTGCGAAGAAAGAAATGAACATGTTGCATTTGCCTGAGAAACTCCATGAAGATGATCTTGTCTAACGGATACCTTGGCAACATCAGGGGCTCTCCAACATATCCATAAACCTGGATGTATGTGAAAGTAGGGAACTGGATAAACCAATCCGCCCAAGTCTCCATTGCTGATTTGGCCTCGGCAGAAATACGAATGTGCATCTCGTTGTCAAGATCTCTAATGGTTCTCATAGAAAAGTGATCATTTATTGCTCGAAAGTCCTGCTCGGATTGAGAAAACTCCAATTGAGGATAATACTCATGAACACGCTGAACACCGAGAGTGCCATTAGTTTTTAGGAGCCTGTAGCTACCTTGAAACGCAACCAAGTAGACCAAGTAGGATATCATATGAAACTCATGATATTTGAGAAAGTTAGTAATCTGCTAATGTAAGCAATCACTAATCAACATAGCCCAGTCAAAATGCTCTGTGCCATCAAGAATTCTAGTAATTAGGTAGAACATCCATGAACGGAAAGTGCTAGCATCCTGTTGACCGGTAACTCGGTTGAGCAAAGTTATCAAAACAGCAACTTCGTCCTTAAATTCACCACGACCAACCTTTTTAGGCATGTTAGTCTTTTGAACTTTCAGCCATTTCTGAGCCACCTTTCTCTGCGAACGTTGTTGATCAACATCCCATATCTTCTCACAGGCCTCAAGAACCACAGTAAAGTTATCTAAACGAGGAGGAATAGCAAAGCATTTTTCTATGTCCTTCGGTTTGAGACTACAAACAACCCTCCCATCTGCTGATCTGATTTGATGTGAAGATGAGTCATAATGCTTGATGCAAGCAAGAACGAACTCAAGATCGAAAGTAGTAACAGGAATGGATGCTGCTGCCAGCAACTCAGAACGCTCAAGATTTCTCAATGCATTGCTGCTAACACCCTCCAGACTGCTCAGATTAACCACTGGATAAACATGATTCAGTTCTGTATCTGAAGTTTTGATGAAATTATGTGCAAGAACCGATTTGGCCTTGTAATCAATGAGATTGAACTGCATCTTGAAAATGAGGACTTTTGACTGTAAAGTCGAATATACTTGAAGAACTTTCTGAAAACCTTTGGACAAGGCTAAAAATAGCCTTTGACGAAAGAAATTTTCGAAGTTTTTTTGGAACATGGGTTTTGTGCACAACGGAATTCTGAACAAACCCAGATAGCTGAATTCTTGAAAAAATGTGTTTCAAGCCCACATGCAAAGAGATTCTTGGAAAAAAGCACAGAGCTTCAGAATGAAGGCTACGGGGCAATTTTCTCAAAAAAATCTAAGACGTGGGTTTTGCTGAAAATGCTGAAATATGCGAACCCAGATGATCAGATTTTGAACATGTGTTGAATTTCTTTGACATGCGAAGAAAGTACCTAAGGTGAGAAATAAAAGAAATAAGACAGAAGATAGAAAATTTTGCTTGTCTGCTTCTGAAAAATCCGCCAACTTCTTCTTTGGAACTTGATGAAACCTACATGCAAAGTGAAAATAAAGTCTGGAATCTTCTTCCTCTGAACAATCTGAACTCGTTGCTATGAAGAACGCTGAATTCGGACACCTGTAGCAACCTTTAGCTTGCTGTTCGCTCAAGAAGAATATGAACTTCGAAGATAAAGATGATGAAATAATGGACGCCATTGCTTGGTTAAATAGATTTTCATCTACGAAATTCGCATAAGGCATGGAATTCTTGAAAAGTGCGCTAAGCTTGTGATTGGACCTCATTCTAGTTAATTGAAACTAAGATAAGCTAAATAAATCGCCATGCATTAGGGTTTCCCTTTTCAATCTTCAGTTAACAACTTCATGCGATTTTGACTTTAGTTAGCAATCCATATTAAGTTCGCCATCCTTCACACTTGCTTTAGATTCACAAATTAGAACTAAAGCGTCCCTTTTGATAACTAAAGTTGGCAATAAGAAATTCGCCATATTTCATGCAATAAATATTCCAAATATAGTGACCCTTTCAAGACTTCAGTTGGCCTTCAAGAAGTAAATGCGCCAACTTCACACTTATGCTAAAAATAACAACCCTTTTGGAACTTGAGTGAACATTCCAAGACAAAATGCGCCAACTTCACATAATCATGCTTTAATCAATAAAATTCTAAATATGGCGACCTGTTGTGACCTTTTCACACATCGCCCCATTCAAGATGGGGACCCCTAATTTTTGCTCCATTCTGGTCTTTTGGCTTTGGTTTTGTCTCTCTCCCTCTCTTTCTGCTGTCTGCCTTTTCGGGGATTTCTTTGCCGTTGAGCTTAAAACGTGAAATTTTGGCCAAGTCTGAAAATTAGGGTTTCATCTTTCCTGGTCAATCCGAGGTCGAATAAAGTGAATAATTTGAAAATAAAGACTAACACTATTGTCAGTGTGCTTCCAGCAAGCTTCCATTGAAATTTCATCAGATTTCGGCTACTTACTATTTTTAGTAAGTGTGAAATTCAGGGCATTCCATCAGCATTTTTGAGGTTTTAACAGTCATGCTGCATTTAGAACACATCAAGTTACTCACGTGCAAAATTTGAGCGAAAACGGACGACTTACTATTTTTAGCAGTCCAGCTTCCGGAGTAGATTTCAGGGGTTATATGAAGAATTTTGCAATGCATGTCTGAAGATTCCTTCTGGGTTTTCAGAGACCTTCGCGATGGTGTGACATGCAAAGCGAGATAACAACTTTCATAATTTAGTCTTCCGAGGCTATTTTTGGGTTTGCATGTCAGCGTTTTCTTTGCATGTCTGCATATTCCTTGTGGGTTTTTCGAGGGCTTGCAGTGATATGACATGCAAACGGAGATGATCGCTCAGTAAGGAACTTACTATTTTTAGCAGGTGCATCCTGACAGTCGCTTCCCAGCACAACAGAATCACGAGCTGATCGCTATGCAACAGAAACGAGAATAAACGGAGATCATTTGATATGCATGCAGAGCAAATTAGGGTTTCCAACTTCGGGGCCTGAAAAGAGGGGTAAAAAGTCAGAATTTTTGAAAACCGGTGTAAACCACCGCGATCAGCATCCTTCAAGCTATCTGCTGGTAAAATTTGAAGACAAACGGAACACTTACTATTTATAGTAAGTCATTTTGGAAACAGGCTAAAAATAGCAAATCAGTTGCATGCGCCGATGTCAGCAGGCAGGTCACGTGATGAGGAGCACATCATTCAAATTTCAAATCAAACGGAGTTGTGGAGGTATCAGAAACGAGCAGTTACTATTTATAGTAAATCACCTTCAGAAATGAGCTAAAAATAGTAGGCCAGCTAAAAATAGCAATGCCAACAAGGTAACAAGGTCGTGAAGATCCAACGTTCAAAATTTCAAATCATTCTGAGCTTCAGAGATGCAAGAATTGAAGGACTTACTATAAATAGCAGTCATGGAGACCCTGGCAGAAAGTTAGAAAAATTTCTAAGTATGAGTTTCCTCCACCTTAGGCCAAATGCGCCTACTTCAGCTGGAGAGCAAGCCAAGCATGGAAATATTCCAAGTGTTCATCCACCTCCAGGGGTAAAATGCGCCCTCAAGGGATGAAGAAGTTTGAAAAAGTTTCTAAGTCATTGTCAAATCCACCTGCCACCTCTAAATGCGCCATCCTTGAGGAGTTGCTAAAAATTTGTCTAAGTGTTAATCTTCATCCTCTATCACATGTGAAATGCGCCCAGCTACGAGGGACATCAAGAAAAAAAATTCTAAGGCAAGAGAGTTCATCCTGCTCCTATGCCAAAATGCGCCCAGCTCAAGGTAGTGGCATGCAAAAAATTTCTAAGTATGAGTTTCATCCACCACATATGCTCAAATGCGCCCAAGTTCACAAAAGGTCAAAGAGTCAACATTTTTCATCCTGTTGCCTAGCCAAAATGCGCCCAAGGGAAGCTGATGAAGATTGAAAAATATTCTAAGTTTAAAGTTCATCCTCCTCACCCCCGTAAATGCGCCCATCCTGCAGCTATGTGGAAATGCGCCCACTTCCCACTCAAGTGAAAGAAAGTCAAATGTTGTATCCTCCTCCACTAGTAAAATGCGCCCAAGGGAAGAAAGAGTCAAAGAAGTCAAATATTTTCATCCTCCTAAAGGCATCAAATGCGCCCAAATGAGGGCATGTCAAGACAAAATAAAGAAGTTGAAGAGTCATCCTTCTCATATGCTAAAATGCGCCCATGCAAGAAGAGAAACCATGGCGTGTTGAATACTCCCCTCCAAGTGTGAAATGAGCCTAAGGTTTAAATGGAGAATATTGCTAAGTGATGAAAAATAATACATGCCTAGGCGTTGGAAATTGCCAAGTGAAAAATAAAATATGTTTAAGTGTGATGTGCTTTCAAGAAATATTTTTTAAGAGAAGTGGATAAATTTTCTCACCACAGGAGGATGATTTGAAGTTAAAAAAATTTTAAGGCAAAATTTTCAAAAGTGCTGAGTGATTAAAAAAAAATTTTCTAAGGCAAAAAATGTTTTTCCTTGGGAAAAATGCCTAAGTCTGGTGAAGTGATGAATTTCCTAGAGCACGAGCAGGATTGCCAGTGAAGAAGTCCGATGATGCCAGCTGCACAGGGTCAACAAAAAAATATTTCCAGGTCAGAGCAACAAGAAATCTTCACAGATATGAAGAACAGGATCAAATTTGTTAAAAATATTATTTTTTTCAAAGGTGCAAAATTCAAGAAAATTAAATGAACCCGTTCGTTGTGCACCCATAAGTTCAACGCGTTCTGAAGTAAATTTTCTTCTGGGTATTGAAGATTATCGATGAGGAGTTGATTTTAAAGTCTTCCATGCTTCGCTGCGGCCTTCAGGATGAAGATTTTTGATGGGCACTGGATTGATGAGTTTTCCTAAGGGAAAATTTGAAAATTTTCTAAGGCAAAGAGAAGAAAATGTGTTTCCAACGTAAAATACTCCAGACTATGAATTTGAAAAGAACTGCCTAGGTGAATTTGCTCAAGTTCTTCATGAAGATAATTTTCCTGAGCTAGAGATGAACGAGATCAAAATTGTGAACACCTCAGCTGGAAAAGTAAAGGGGAATACAATTGAAGTCAAGATGTTGGAAAATCATGAAGAAAGCAAAGTTGTGCTAGAGGAAAATGATGAACTCTTGGAAGTTAAAGCGCGAAAATTCTGGTAAGTTGAATTTATATTATGAAGTGTTCTAATACCCTTCTCCTTGCTTGTTTTGCAGGAGGAACGTCGAGACCAAGCGGCGATGACTTGAAGTGGTGAAGCACGATAATATTACAACTTTCAAAGGAAGATAAAGTTATGAGTTTCACATGAAGGAAGAAAAGTTGTAAAAAGTGGCTAAGTATTGAGACTTAGTGATTGAAAAGAAACGTTTTCAAAATTCAAGATGGAGAAAAGAATGGAAGCTCGAGCAAAGTTGAAGAACAACGTCAAGAAGAAGATCGAGAACAATGTGAACGCGTTTTAAAGTTGGAATCTTCTTGAAGGATGATGGACATTAATGGCTCATTTATTACCCCACTCCTCTTGGTGGCGGTTTTTAGGGTGAATCTTGTTTAGGGCTGAGGTGGCACGATCTGGGCCATCCAGCCGATTGTAATCTGAGCCGTCCGTTGGACTTGGCCAGCTATAAAAGGGGGAGTCCCCCTCATTTGTACCTCATTAGATTTAGAAGTAGAAGCAGAGCTTATAGGAGGAGTAGAGAGAAATTGATAGAGTAGAAAGTAGAGTAGTTTAGATTGAAAAGGAAGGAAAGTCTTCCCTTTGGATACTTTGTAAGAAGTTGTCATGAATGCTTTCATAATAAAAGAATTTTTCATTGATGGTGATCTCTTCTTTGTTATGAGTAGTTGTTGAGGCTTCTTCGTCCTTCCAATTCACGTAGCATCTTGAAGTAGCATAAAGTAAAGTAGATTTCATTTCATGCAAGCACTTAGCAATTGTGGAATGTGGTGCTCGATTTGAACAAGACTTCGTTTGTCCATACCACTAGCGGGCTCGCTGACGGTGGGTTCGCCTTGCGTGGTCAACTGGAACTTTGTGAAACTTAACTTCGATTATGGTTTATATGTCGGCATGCGTCGTTGTGATGGTGTCTTCATGCTAAATCGTGATTTGAACATCTTGAGTCACTCCTCTGAAGATTGCACCAGTTCCGCGGAAGCTGTCCAAAGTGAGGCAAAACGGAGCTTGGTTGAAGTCTGTGAGAATTGATCGCCGTGTTCCACGCTTTAGAGTAGACTAGAACATTCTTATCCCTACACTCATTTAATTTCAGTTCATTTCTGGTTAGAATTAGGAAACTTGTGCTCACTTGCCAAATCATTTGAATTACATGAAAACCCTTAGTCCCCTGTCTGCTGTCAACTGTCGAACAATTGTGTAAGTCCTCTTGAAATACCAGCAAAATCACATCGAGCCAACTAAGTCTATTCGCATTAAAGGAACCTTGGAGTTGAAAGCATGAACTCACTCGCAATCTTCCAAGAGATGATATGAAGAGACTAAGTTCCTATGTGTTGCAAGAAGTTAAGAAGATAAAAGTCAGTCTTCCCTTATATGAGTTAATGAAGATTTCAGAAGTCAGAGATACAATTTTGGGAAATTTGTATGAAACATCTGCTGTGAGGAATACTTCTCAAGAAGCATCTAGTTCATCAAGGAATCCTCCCATAAACACTCAGTCTCGTCCAGTGCAGAGCACAAATGTAGTAGAAGAGGTGCCTCACGCGCCATTTAACACTTGGGAGACTCCACAATAGTCACAAGGATTCGTAGGAATGATACACGGATCTTCAAGTGAGCCTGAGGAGTCAAAGACAAAGGATAAAAGAAGAGTTAGGTTCAATCTTCCTACAGAGCAAGAGCAAACGCAGAAGGTTGCCCAGGGTAATCAAGTTCCATTGGATAGAAAGGGTGAAAAGAAGGATTTTTTAGCAGAGGAAAGAAGAAAACCAGTAGTATTTTATCAGGGGAAAGATGAACCAGTCCCATTCCTTGTGTCAGTCAAAATTTCTGGAAAATTATTACACAACTGCTTGATTGACTCCAGTGCTTCAAGCAACGTCATGCCGTTGAAGGTGTGCGAAAGGTTGAGTATAGTCCCACTTCAAACCACTCAGAAAGTAACCCAGCTGGACAAGACCGAGGTTCCAGTTATGGGAGAATTGAATAACATTCGTATGCAGTTGTCAGCTGATCCCCGAATTCAGAGTTGTATTGACATATCAGTGGTTGATATACCTAATGGATATGGCATGTTGCTAAGCAGAGATTGGGCTAGGAAGTTGAATGGATATATTGCAACAGATTTCTCCCACATGTGGCTTCCATGGAGAGGAGTTCCAAATCAGATCAAGATCGATAGCACACCTAGGCTTAGATTGATGATCACTGAATACGGTGAAGGGAATGAGATTATGTTTGTAGAAACTGATTTGGGCTCATACAAGCCTATCAAACAAGAGGTATTGATGTTGCAAAGCTCGAATGAAGGGAAGTGTTTAGAAGATGCCATTGCCTCCACCGAAGTTTTGATCAAAAGTGATTCAAGTGACAGTGAAGGTGGAGGAACATTTGAAAATTTCAGAGATTTTTGTTCTGAAAAGTGTGAAACAAGAAGCGGATCTGGGTAAAGGCGCATCGGTCAAGAATTTGTTACTTCCAAATTGGTGCATAATCCATAAGGCATTTCACTCTGAGATGACTTGTGCCAAGTGCAAAGTGGCTTAGAGCAAGTCGCAAAGCTCGTTCCGGAAGCCTCATTGTAGGAAAAGTATCAGAAGATAAATGAAGAAAAGGATGTTTTAGTAGAGAAACTGGTGAAAGATGATAATGTTCAGCTAGTGATTGAAGAAAAGATTCCAGAAACGTGCAACCAAGAAAATGCACATGTCCAACCTCCCCACACTCTCATAGAAGATCAAGTATGGACCTTGAGGTTCGACGGATCGAAGTCAAAGAAAAGAAATGGAGCGGCATTTGAACTGATTAGCCCGACTGGAGAGGCATACTTAGGAGCCTACCTGTTTTGAATTGATTAGCTCGACTGGAGAGGCATACTTAGGAGCCTACCTGTTGTGAACTTTTTCACACATCGCCCCATTGCAAATGGGGACCCCCTAATTTTGGCTTTGCTTTTCGGTCGTTTTGTTGTTGTCTCTCTTTTCTGCCGTCTGTCTTTCTGGGGATGTGCCCATCTTTGAGCTTAAACGTGAAATTTGGCCAAGTCTGAAAATTAGGGTTTCCATCCTTCTGGTCAGTCCAAGGTCAAGTGAAGTGAATAAATTAAAAACAGAGCTTAACGTTGTCAATATACTTCCAGCAGGCTCTCAGCAAATTTTCATCAGATTCCGGCTACTTACTATTTTTAGTAAGTGTGCGATTTCAGGGCAATCTTTCAGCATTTCCGAAGTTTTAACAGTCACACTGCATTCAGAACACATCAAACTGCTCGTGTGCAAAATTTGAGCTGAAACAGGCAACTTTCTATTTTTAGCAGTTCAGCTTCCAGAGCAGATTTCAAGGCTTGGATGCAGAGTTTTTCAGCGCATGTCTGCATATTCCTTCTGGGTTTTCAGAGACCTTCGCAACAGTATAACATGCAAAATGAGACGACGACTTTCAGAGTTCAGCCTTCCGAGGCTATTTTTAGGGTTTGCATGTCAGGGTTTTCTTTGCATGTCGGCATATTCTTTATGGGTTTTTCGAGAGCTACGCAGTGATGTGACATGCAAACGGAGATAATCACTCAGTAAGGAACTTACTATTTTTAGCAGGTGCGTCCCGACAGCCACCTCCCAGCACTTTAGAATCACGAGTTGATCGCAATGCATCAGAAACGAGAACAAACAGAGATCATTTGATATGCATGCAGAACAAATTAGGGTTTCCAACTTCGGGGCCTGAAAAGAGGGGTAAAAAGTCAGAATTTTCGAAAACCGGTGTAAACCACCGCGATCAGCATCCTTCAAGCTATTTGCTGGTAAAATTTGAAGACAAACGGAGCACTTACTATTTAGAGTAAGTCATTTTGGAAAAAGGCTAAAAATAGCAAATCAGTTGCATGCGCCGATGTCAGTAGGCAGGTCACGTGGTGAGGAGCGCCTCATTCAAATTTCAAGTCAATCGGAGTTGTGGAGATATCCGAAGCAAGCAGTTACTATAAATAGCAAACCACCTCCAGAAATATGCTATTTTTAGCAGGTCAACTCAGAATAGCAGTGTCAACAGGGTAACGAGGTCGCGAGGAGGCAGTGTTTGAAATTTCAAATCAATCTGAGCTTCGGAGATGCAGGAATTGATAGACTTACTATAAATAGCAGGCGTGTAGGAACTGGCAAGGACGGGGAAAAATGACTAAGTCTGGAGTTCATCCTTCACCACCCTCAAAATGCGCCCTCTTCACAGGCCAAGCAGGAAAAACTTCTAAGGCACAAGCTTATCCTGCTCACCAGGTAAAATGCGCCCTGCTTGATGAAGAAGCAAGATCTCATGCTTGAAAATTTTCTAAGTACAAACTCGTCCACCTCCTAGGCTCAAATGTGCCCAAGGAAGAGCTAGTGAAGCATAAAAAAAATTCTAAGGCAAGATATCCTCCACCACCGTCCATTTGCGCCCATCCTCCATCAAGTAGGAAATGCGCCCAAGAAAGTCAAAAGGTCAACAAAACTCGTCCTTCACATATGGCCAAATGCGCCCATCTCAAGAGGGGGTCAAAGATTCAAAGAAGGAGTCAAAGGCATTAATCCTTCATCAAGTGCAATATGCGCCCAAATGAGGGCATGTAGGGACAAAAATGGGGGGGCTCAAAGGTCACAAGGTGGCGTTGAATGCGTTTCATCCTTCATGACATCAAATATGCGCCCATGTTTTAAACTTTATCCTCCACATCATGCAAAATGCGCCCAAAGTTAGCAAAAGAAAGAGTCAAAGCTTGGCGTTGGAAGTTTCATCCTTCATGCATGCGTAAATGCGCCCAAAAGAGGCCATGTGAAGACAAAAGAGGGAATCTCAAGGGTCACATAAGTGTTTCATCCTTCATCACCTAGCAAATGCGCCCATCCTCTTGAGTATGTGAAATGCGCCCACAAGGTTGATGGATTTAAATGAAGATTAAGGCGTTGAGGGTGAGATGATTAGTGCTAGGCGTTGAAAGCTTGTCCCTCTTCACATGTGGTTTGCGCCATGTAAAAGGTGAGTGTAGAGTGAAACATGGTAAAGTTAATGAGTGGAAATGACTATGGCGTTGAAGTGTGAAGTATTCTCCTCTAAGTATGAGATGCGCCTAAACCTGAGAGATGATAATTGCTAAGGTAATGACATAAATATGCTAGGCATGGAAATTTAAGAGGACATTCTTCATGACATACAAGATGCGCTCCGAACACTTGAAAGAAGATTGTGATAAATGAGTTGATAAAATTTTCCTCACCACAGGCAGAGTGATTGAAGATGAATAAAACATTTTCTAAGGCAAATTAGAAGTGCTAAGTGATTTTAAATATTTTTCTAAGTGTTATCAAAATTTCACCTCTCTAGACGAAAATACGCCTAGACTTCGAGGTGGTAGAATTTTCCTGAAGTCCGAGTGAATTTTGCCAGTGATGAAGTTAGGGGATGCCAGCTGCACAGGATGGATTTAAAAATTTCCAAGTCAGATGTTCACAGAGATGAAGAACGGGATTAAAATTGTTGAAAATATTTTTAAAGGTTCAAAATTCAAGAAGATTAAATGAACCCGTTCGTTGTACACCCATGGGTCCGACGCATTCTGAAGAAAATTTTCTTCTGGGTATTGAAGATCTTCGATGAGAAGTTGATTTCCATGTCTTCTACACTTTGTCAAGGCCTTCAAAGTGAATATTTTTGATGGGCACCAGGTTGATGAGTTTCCTAAGTAAAAGTTTAAAAAAATTTCTAAGGCAAGGAATAAGTGTGTTGTTGAGATAAATTGCCTTGGCAGATGAATTTGAAGTTGGGTGCCTAGATAATCTTTGATCAAATTCCTGATGAAAGGATTTTTCTCGAGCCTGAGTTTGATGAAATGTCAGAGTGAAGTGCGCCAAGCAGAATGCAAGATGGGTTGGAAATTTGGCTAAGGCATGAAGAATTTGAACGCGAAGCTGGCTAGTGAAGACGATGAACCCTTGGAAGTTAAAGCATGAAAATCTAGGTAAGTAAGTTGAATTTATATTATGAAGTGTTCTAATGCTCTTCTCCTTGCTTGTTTTGCAGGAGAAACGTCGAGACCAAGCGGTGATGACTTAAAGTGATGAAGCAAGTAATCCAAGATGACATCTTAACCTTGAAGGAAGAAAGTTGCAAGACAATGGCTAAGTGTTGAGACTTAGTGACAGAGAAGAAATGTTTTCAAAAATCAAGATGGAGAAAAGAATGAAAGCTCGAGCGAAGTTGAGGAACAACGTCAAGAAGAAGATCAAGAACAATGTGAACGCGTTTCAAGGCTGGAATCTTCTAGAAGGATGATGGACATTAATGGCTCATTTATTACCCTCCTCTGGGTGGCGGTTTTTAGGGTGAATCTTGTTTAGGGCTGAGGTGGCGCGATCCTGGCCATCCAGCCGATTGTAATCTGAGCCGTCCGTTGGACTTGGCCATCTATAAAAGGGGGAGTCCCCCTCATTTGTAACTCATTAGAAAGTAGAAATTTGAATTAGAGTAGAAGTTAGAATAGAGAGACAAATTAGAAGTAGCTTAGTATAGATTGATAGAGTAGTTGAAGAAGAAGGAAAGTTTTTCCTTAAAACTTTGTAAGAAATTGTTGTGAACACTCTCCCAATAAAAATAATTTTCATTGATGATGAATTTCGTCTTTTGTTGTGAGTAGCTAGCAAGGTTTCTTCGTCCTTCTGATTCGAGTAGTGACTTAAAGTAGAATAAGTTTCATTTCATGCAAGCAGTAGATAGTAATTGTGGAATGTGGTCTTCAGTTTGAGCAAACTTCGTCTATCCATACCACTAGTGTGTTCGCTGATGGTGAATGTGCCTTGTGTGGTCAACTGGAATATCATGTACTTAACTTCGATCATGATTTGTGTGTTTATATGCGTCGTTGTGATGGTATTTTCATGCTAAGTTGTGATTTGAATACCTTGAGCTACTCGTTTGAAGATTGCACCGGTTCTGTGGAGGCTGTCCGAAGCGAGGCAAAGCGGAACCTGGTTGAAGCTTGTGAGAATTGATCGCCATGTCCCACACCTTAGAATAGATTTGGACCCTCTAAACCTTACATCATTTCAATTCAGTACTTTCAAGTTAGTTCAGGAAACAAGAACTTTATAGAGAAATCTTTCAAGCATCTGAATTCCTTTCTCCGCTGCCGAACAATTCCGTAAGTCCCCTTGAAATACCAGCAAATCACATCGAGCCAACTGAGCCTATTCGCACTGAAAGAACCTTGGAGTTGAACGCACGAACTCTTTCGCAATCTTAGCGCGCTGGATACTTTGATCAAGAGAGAATAGGGTATCCGTTGGGAAACTTTATTCTGCGTTGGTGCGGTCACAAGAAACACATCAACACTACCGACTCCAACTTTCATGCACCAACAATGTTACTGAATATGAGTCTTTGATTCATGGCTTGCTCCTTGCAATTCAGAAGGGAGCCAAAATTGTGCATGCCTATGGGGACTTAGACATTGTGGTCTACCAAGTAAGAAAGCAGTTTGCTTGTCATGATAAGAGATTGGGCCACTACCATAATAGAGTGTGGGACCTCATAGAGAGTTTTGATGCATTCAATATAAAGCAAGTTTATAGGTTGAAGAATCTTGTTGCTGACTCTCTTGCACAAGCTGCTAGTTCATTGGAACCTTTGGCTATGGAAGGATTGAAGAAGTTCACAGTGGAATTAGTTTCAACCCCAACAATCCCTGATAATATAAAGAATTTTCAAGTGTTCGATGATGATAAACAAATTCTAGATTTTCTCACATGCTCGGGTGTATTTGAAGCACAGATCATTGATGAAGAAGAAACCGAGGAAGCAAAATTTGATACTGAAGGGATCCTGAATTTGAAAACAAATGTCATTCCAAGAGGAATGGTTGAACTAGAGAGATTGTTTAACCCTGATAGATTAAGTAGAAACCAAAGTACCCAAGGGAATGACTGCGAAGCCGTCAATATGGGGATAGAAGAACAAGTAAAGAATGTTTTTATTGGAAAAGTTATCACACCTAAAGAAAGAGAAGGCATCTTATAGGTCATGAAAGAATTTCTAGACATGATAGCCTGGGGATATGAAGATCTAAAGATGTATGACACCTTATTGATTACACACACAATTCCATTGAAACCAGGCAGTAAGCCATTCAGGCAGAGGCAGAGACCGGTGAACCCATTATTAGAACCATTGATCTACCAAGAAGTTAAGAAGCTTCTTTCGGCAAGGATCATCTTTCCAGTGAGGCACTCCACGTGGGTCACCAATCTAGTTCCAGTCAGAAAGAAGAACGGAGAAATAAGGTTGTGTGTAGATTTCCGCAATTTGAATATGGCCTCCAAAAAAGATAATTACCCGTGGCCCTCGTTAGATGAAGTGTTGCAAATAGTGAATGGTTCGCAAATGATGTCCTTCTTGGACGGCTATTCAGGATATAATCAGGTAATGGTGGAGCAAGCAGATAGATTGAAGACAACGTTCACCACAAAATGGGGAACCTTTGCATACAGGAGAATGCCTTTCGGCTTGATCAACGCAGGAGCCACTTTCCAGCGGGCTATGGATATCGCCTTCTGAGATTTGGTAGGAAAGTGCATAATCATATACATGGATGACCTGACCGTGTTTTCAAAAAGAAGAGATCATGTTGAAGACTTAAGAAAGATATTTCAGAGATGCAAAAGATTCGGTGTCTCTCTTAATTCTAAGAAATGTATATTTGGTGTCACTGAAGGAAAGTTGTTAGGTCACGTCATCTCAGAGAAGGGTATTTCAATTGACCTAGAGTGTATTGAAGCCATTTCGAGGATTGGTTTGCCAGGTAGTTAGAAGGAGTTGAGATCATTCTTCGGTAAAATCAATTTTGTCAAAAAGTTTATCACTGGGTTTGCTGAGATCGTCAGGCCACTAAATGAGATGCTGAAGAAGAATGCAAAGGTGGAATGGACTCCACAGACTAGGAAGGCTTTGAGGAGATCAAACAAGCAGTAGTGGATGCTCTAGTATTGGTCAGCCCAAAATACACCAAGCCTTTCTATTTGTATTCATTTGCCTCAGAACACACATGTGTAGTAGTTTTGACGCAGAGAACAGAAGAAAAAGATGAGCACCCGATTGCTGTTATGAGTGCTCCTCTAGAGGAGGCAAAATTGAGGTATCCCAGTATTGAAAAACAAGCCTATGCTCTGGTGAAGGCCGTTAAGAAATTTAGACACTATATCTTGAGAAGCAAGGTCCATGCAATTGTTCCAGATTCCACGGTGAAAACTTTATTGATGCAAAACGAGTTAGGAGAAAGAAGAGGCAAGTGGGTTGCCACTTTGCAAGAATATGATATAGAGATACAGCCTATGAAATTGGTCCGAGGACAAGCTTTGGCTCAGACAATTGCAATGACTGGTCCAGAATTAGTTCAACAAACGTACGTATTGGAAGAAGTGTCTCCAGGGGAGTGGTATGATGATACTGTTTATTACTTGCTGAATCATAGATGCCCTCGTCACCTGAATCCAGTCCAGTGGAGAGCTTTGAGAATGAAAAGTCAAAGATTCATGCTCCAAGGATCAGTTCTTTATAGAAGAAATTACGAAGGTATTTATCTAAGATGTTTAGGAAAGGAAGAAGCTAAACAATTAATGGAGCACTTTCATGAAAAGTTCGGAACTGGCCATGGAGGTAATTTAGCCACGGCTCACCAAATTTTGAGGGTTGGATATTATTGGCCCACTCTTTTCAAGGATGCATATGAGCATGTGAAGGCTTGTCACATTTGTCGGACAGCTGCGAATAGAGGAAAGCATCCAGCTATGCTCTTGCAACCAGTGATCGAGGTTAGGCCTTTTGCAAAATGGGGATTAGATTTCATTGGAATGATCAATCCGCCTTCTTCAGGTCAACATAGATACATCTTGATAGCAATAGATTACTGCACCAAGTGGACAGAGGCTCAAGCTTTGAAGCAATGCACGACAGATGTGGTCATCAGGTTCCTTGAAGAGAATATTGTCACAAGATTTGGATGCCCCCATGCCCTAGTATGCGACAACGGTTCAACTTTCTCGTCATTGAAGTTTTCCAATTGGGCATTTGAATATGGAATCACGTTGAAGTTTTCTTCCAACTATTATCCGCAGGGGAATGGATTTGCAGAGTCCACAAATAAGAATTTACTGAATGCCATCAAGAAGTTACTAGATAAGAATCCTAAAGATTGGCACACAAAGCTGAGGTTTGCTCTATGGGCAGACATGATTAGAACAAAGAGTTCATTGGGAACGTCTCCCTATCACTTAGTTTATGGACAAAATCCTGTTTTTCCAGTTCAGCTGAGGATCCCGACTCTCCAATTCATTCAAGAGTATCTCGAAGGAGAGGATCAAATTCAAACAAGATTTTCTCAGTTGATGCACTTAGAAGAAAAAAGAGATGAAGCCTTGGAGAATCTGGCAAAGCACCAAGCAGTGGTGAAAAGATGGTTCGACAAGCAAGCTAGGATCAAGTCTTTCTGGATTTCTAACTTGGTCTTATACTAGGACAAGGCCCACGAGAAGAAAGGAGATCACGACAAATTCGATAAATTGTGGCTGGGCGCATATCAAATTGCTAAAATCCTGGGAAATAGTGCATTTAGGCTACGTACACTGACATGAGAGGATGTTTCGTTGCCAGTCAACGGGCAATTCCTCAAGCATTATTTCTAGTCTTAGGTTCTCTCCGGGAGCCTACTTTGTAACATAATTAGATTAGGTTTGCCTTCCTGTTTGCTTTTATTTGTTTTTCGGTTTGTTGCCCTTTGGGTTTTTGGTTTGGCGTTTCCGTCCCTTGAGTTCTCCACTCAAGTGGTTTTGGTTTGGAATGGGCATGAATTTTAGGGTTTCTCGTGGCGAAGGGGGTGATGATGATTTTATTTTCACAACGTGGTTTCTTTCCACCGGGCTTTGTGCAAATTTTGAAAAGAGCCAAGGTTGTTTTCCTCTTGTCATCATCCAGTTTGCGATTGAGCTCATCTGGGGAGGTTAACCCGTTATTGTATCTTAACACATGAGTCTAAAGACCTTAAATACCCTACCTATCTCCATTTTGAGTCATTTTGGTTTCTTGGGAAAGGTCTTGGCAGGTGAAAATCTTACGTCTTGCTTCAGCGCCACTACAATTCTCAAACCCATTGGGGGCTTCATTGCCTGCCAACCAATTGAGGAATTGACGGAGAATCAAAAGGAAAAGAAAATGTGCTTAAAAAGAAATATCTGAAAAAACAAGAATAAGAAACCGAACCTCAAGGTCCATACCTGATTTTCTATTTGTGAGTGGGGAGTCCGAATATGTGCACCTCCCTGATTAGATACCTGTGAAATGTTGTCTTCAACCATTGGCTGGATCTTCTCCTCTTTTACAAATTTCTCTATAGAAACATCTTCTCCTTCATTATCCTTTTGACATTTTCCTTGCAAGGAGGCTTGTGGAACGAGCTTTGAAACTTGCTCCAATGCAACTTTGCACATGGCACAGGTAACTTCTGAATGGAATGCCTCATGAATTCTACACCAATTGGGAAGTAGCAGATTCTTGATAGAGGCGTCTTTTCCCAATTGAACTTCCTGCTTCACACTTCTCACAACAAAATCCCTGAAGTTTTCAAACATTCCTTCGACTTCATTCTCACTCGAATCACTCTCAATCAAAACTTCAGTGGACGGTGGTGCATCTTCTAAAAACTTTCCTTTGCTTGAACTTTCCAACATCAAAACTTCTTGCTTGACAGGCCTGTATGAGCCCAACTCAGTTTCCATAAACATAATTTCATTATCTTCACCATACTTAGTGATCATCAATCTAAGCCGCGGCGTGCTCTTAACCTTAATGTGATTTGGAACTCCTCTCCATGGTAACCACATGTGGGAGAAGTCTGTAACAATATACCCATTCAACTTCCTCGACCAATCTTTGCTTAACAGCATGCCATAACCATCAGGTATGTCGATGCAACTTTGAATTCTTGGATCCACTGCCAGCTGCATATGAATGTTATTCAACTCTCTGACAACTGGAACCTCGGTCTTGTCTAGCTGGGTCACCTTCTTGTTGGTCTGAAGTGGAACTAAACCCAACCTCTCGCATCCCTTTAGGGGCATGACGTTACTTGATGCACCATAATCAATCAAACAATTGTGTAACAATTTCCCACAAATTCTGATTGAAACGAGGAATGGGGCTGGTTCATCCTTCCCCTCATAGAAAATCACTGGCTTTTTTCTTTCGTCTGCTACAATATTTGTCTTTTCATCTTTTCTATCCAATTGAATCTGATCATCTTGGGCAACCTCCTTGAAATTATGCTTTTGCTCTTGCTTTTGCTTTTGCTTTTGTTTTTGCTTTTGCTCTTGCCCCTCAGGAACATCCAGTTGAACTCTCTCCTTATCTTCAGTCTTCGGTTTCTCGGAAGTGTTTGAAGCATCTTGTACTACGCCAACAAAAGTTGAAGACTATGGTTGAGCCACCCAAGCGCTAAAGGACACTTGGGGCGCGTCTTCTACCATATTTGTGTTTTGCGCAACATGAGGTTGTGTATTGATTAGAGGACTCCTTGGTGCGCCAAGTACTTCCTGAGAACCATTCTTCACAACAGGCGTTTCATACAAACTTCCCAGGATGGTATCTCTGACCTCTGAGATCTTCATCAACTCATGCAGGGGAAGACTAACTTTTATCCTTTTACATTCTTCTAGTACAGAAGAGCTGAGTCTTTTCACATCCTCTCTAGGAAGACCCTCCTTTTGTGCCCGTTCAACTTGATGAGCAGGTTGTTGCACAGCTTGCTGAGTAGGTTGTTGTGCCACTTGTTGTCCATTTCTATTTTGCATCACACTTTGCGGTCTATACTCTGGAGAGTCTTTTGGTAAGCTTGGATTGTTACTCGCATTGGGATGCGGTGGAGTTGTGAAATTGCTTGGAGGGGTTGATGACGTCAGAGGTTCCTTCTGATGATAGTTCCTCTGATAGACTCTAGGAGTTGCACCTCCAGTCGACTTAAAAGCTTGTACCTCTCTTCTTCCTTCTACCAAAAAACTGTTATTGAGAGGTGGAAAAATGTAGTTATCTTGGCCAAGAGGCTCTTCTGAATACGTGGCTTCAGCCTCTGAAGGAACTTGAAATTCTGGTGTCTCCACGGGACTATTTGCCGATGCTGGCGGAAATTTGTGATTGATAGGTGGGGGTGTGTAACTTTGAAACTCAGGCGGGAAATTGAAATCTTCCAGAATCAGCGCCTGGTCGTACCGTTGTACTGGGACTATTTCATATCTTGAAACTGGAGGACTTTATGTGGCTTCCGTATTCACCTCTCCTTTGAAAATATCAGCTGCAATTTGAAATTCACGACACTGGAGCTCAGAATGCTGATTGTTGTTATGCAACCTACACCATCTCGACATGGCGGCTTCAGTAAGATAAACTCTGTCTGCAGGATGGTTCTCTGGAGGGGGCTGATTATCTAGCGGTGACGAAACACCTTCATTGTTAGGACCTGTATTCCAGGACCTCTTTTGAAATCCTTGGTTGTTGTTATGATACCCATGACTATTGTCATGATTATGTCCTTGATGGGCATCCTGGTGGTTTGGAGGATTATTCTAGTATCCTCGATTGGCACCTTGATGTGCCTGATAACTCTTTAGCATGGACTGCATCTGATTATTTTGATTTCTGAGGTAAGTCACCTCAGTTGATAGCGTTTTCATCTGTTCTACTAACTCTTTCATTTCTTCTTTCTCCTCTTGAGTCCTCACTGGTGGTACTGTGTTCTGGAGGTAAACAGGTTGTGTTGCTTGAGTCTGGGACAAAGAAATCCCAGGATGGAGAACTAACTGATTTGATGGTGTTTGTAATTGGTAATTCGGCTGAAGGGACTGGATTCAATGTTGGGACTTATTGATTCCAAGTTGAGTCGAGTGTTTGCATTTGGTTGTTCGTCGTAGTTAGACCGGTATATAATGAAGGCCCAGTTATGTTTTGTCCCATGTTCTGGCTTACTTCAACAGCTTTGGCATAAGCTTGGTTCATGTTGGCCGGTGCAGGATGAGCTTGTGTAATGTCCCCTTCCAGTTGACATCTCTTAGTTCATGAGATTAGCCTATTATGTGACCCTCATAGGCTGATAGGGAGGATAGAGGGTCTTGTTGAGGCTTGGCTTGGCTTCAGTTGTCAGAATCATTCAGTTTGGCTTTCGTTCGGGGTCGTTCGGACATCGTTTGCTTGACTTACTATTTTTAGTAAGTGGAGACACTCAGCGGAGCACCCCTGCTATTTTTAGCAGTATGGTCTGGTCGTATGCGGATTCAGTCACTGATCATCTGGCTTCAAACAGTTCGTCAATTGGACCTGTTTTGAGAGAGATATTAATATTTATTTGCTAAATTAAATATTAATTAATTTTAAGCTTATATTATAAAGATAATATAATTAAATATTATAACTTAAGTGACTTTATGGAAGGGGTCGACCAACATGAAGAAGGGGCCACTTTTCAATTATTATTTATAATTAGAAGTGCGTTCGAACTATGGAAAAATTAAAAAAAGAATTCAAAGTTTATTTAAATGATGCTTTTTGGGGAAAATCGACCCAACTGAGGAATTATAAGTTTCTTTGAGAGAAACTCATTTCATTATGTTATGAAAATCGACTTTGATCAATTCTTCCTTCAGAGAACGGAGCCAAGGGTTTCAGTTGTCTTTTTGCATTGGAGAACAAGCCATCTTCAGTGTCTGCAGTTCAGAGGCTGTGAAATATCAGCTGATTTATTGCTTATCAGAGAGAGAACTTCATCCAGAAGTTGTCATAGAGCTTATTCAGAAGTTACATCTTCAGAGTTTGAATCCAGAAGTTATCAGACATAGAGATATTCTTGGGCGGCTGATTTTAGCTCACACCTAGCATCATTTCAAAGGCCATACGGATTTCTTCTTGCTGTTGCTGAGTCGTACCATTCTGTTGCTGGGCCGTACCTTCAAGTATAGGGCCATACTTTTCTCCTAGGGAAAAATGCCTCTCCTTTTGGCATTCTGACTTCACCAACAGGGCGCATCTTCCTCTGGGTTCATTTGCAATCATTTGGCGGAGGGAGAAGTTGATATCTATGATGGCCGTACCATTTCATCATCATCACAGGCGGCTGCAATAACCAAGTTTTTTCAGCATGAATGTTGTTGCTTTTTATTTTTGCATGTTATCCGATCGTAGATGTAATCAGTCTGGAAGATCAATAAACATTTTGGCATCAATATATCTATTGGATTCCATCATTTTTAGCACTATAGTATTTTATTTAATTTTTGCAAGCATTTCCTTCAAAAATCGCATTTTATCTCTTTATGCAAAAAACTACAAAAAAATCAAAACCATCAGAAAACAAGCAAAAACACAAATATGTCAAATTTAGCCGTTGGGGTTTGAAGTTGAATCACAAGGGTTCTTCACAGGTTGTCTCACAAACATCACCGTCAATGGGTCTAAGGTTGAGTAGTAGTTTTCTCGAGCATCAGCCATGACGTAGGGATCACGCAACCTAGTGAGAGCCTTTTGGAACCTATTGTTGAATGCATGAATAGGCTCTTTGTCCTGCCTTCTCACTTATACAAACTGGCGAAAAAGCTCTACGGGAATAATAGGTATGCCAAACTTCCCGAGGAAGGCCTCCATCTGCTCCCAAGATCTTATTCATCCGATCGGCAAGTGGATAAACCAATAGTGCGCCTCTTCTCCCAAGGAATATGGGAACAGCCTGCAAGCCACGTCTGCATACGCAATCTGTTTGTTGCACAAATGGTCTTCAAACATCCTGATGTGGTTTTCGGCAGTGCGGTTTACATCATTAACATGAAACTTAGGGTAGAAATTCTCCGGATTCTTTGGCATGTCATGGTAATCAGCAAACTCTAGCGGAGATAGGTTGGTGACCAACCACGTAGCACCATTTTGAGCTAGTTGATTCACTGGCTAGGCCATTGCTTGAACTGGCTATTGCCGCTGGTATACAACAACTTGAGCTGGCTGTTGTTGAGCTTGAATTAGTTGTTGTTGCTAGACGGGTTGTTGTTGCTGAACAGTCACAAGGACGGTAGCTTGTACTTGTCTTGGTTGAGCAAACCTCGAAGCACTAGGTGGGGTTCTAAATAGACTTAAAATTTCTTCTCCGCTTTCTTCGCTTGATTGAACCTCTTCATTTGATGAAACTTCTTCGCTTGACTTGACTTCTTTACTTGAACGACCTTCTTTGTTCTTCCTTGCTCTAGTAGGTAGCTCTAACTCCACAAACTCTTTGGACGAACTGGGCGTAGACCTCAAGATTCTCTTAAGTTTGTCTGGCGAAAACGAATTGATATGATCTAGGATGTAGCTGCTTCTTCTATCGGCTGGGCGCGGGAGCGAGTGGTTGTCTCTGATTCAACAAATCTCTTTCAATAGCAACTTGAATTCAAAGAGCCTTTTCTTCTTCTTCCTCCAACACGAAGCAAGTTCGCATATACTCTGCGTAGATCCTCTTCTTTCACCACACGAGATTGTTCAATGCTGAAAGAATATCTTCTTGGTTGTCGTTGAACCCCAAATTTGGCTGCAACACTGGGAATATCTCTCTATGCGGTAGCACCATCTCGATTCATGATATACTCTTCTCCACATAATTCTTTGTAATAAAACCCCTCCTACTTGTATGCTGTAGCTGTTTTCCTTCTTCAAGGCCCTCCTTCTAGCGGCAATTCCTATAGATGTTGTGACCTTTTTCACACATCACCCCATTCAAGATGGGGACCCCCTAATTTTTGCTTCGTTCCTATCTTTTTGCTTTGGTTTTTCTCGCTGTCTCTCTCTCTTTTTTGCTTATCTTTCCGGGGTGTGCCCACCTTTGAGCTTCAATTGAAGTTTTGGCTAAGTCTGTAGAATTAGGGGTTGCGCTTTTCACATCAATTTGAGTTGGTTATTTGCATTCTGACTACTGCATGATGATTAGAACACTCCAAATTGCTTGCCTACAAATTTTGAGTTGAAATGGACAACTTGCTATTTTAAGCAGTCCGGGGCTTCGAAGGCTATTTTTAGGGTTTGCATGTATAATTTTCCAATGCATGTCTGGATATTCTTTATGAGTTTTTCGAGACCTTTGCGATGGTATAGCATGCAAACTCAGATACTGACTTTCAACAATTTTGGCTTTGGAGGCTATTTTTGGGGTTTGCATGCAGGATTTTTCGATGAATGTCTGGATATTCCTTATGGATTTTTCAAGAGCTACGCAACGAGGTAACATGCGAGACTAGTTTACTGGGTTTTTTGAGATCTCTCGGGTAGTATGACACGTAAACTCATCCGGCGGTTGATTGGTCACTTTTTCAGAAAATTGCTATTTTTAGCAGGTTTACTCTGGCAGCTACCCAACACTTCAGTATCACGAACGGAGCGACATGCAACAAAAACAGGGTCAGACGAAGGTCATTTGAGCCACATGCAAGTCAGATTGGAGTTTCCAGCTCCGGGACTCAAAATGAGGGGGTAAAACGCCTAAATCTCCGAAAACTGAAGTATCCCTTTGCAATCACCATCTCTCAAGGAATCCACTGGTAAAATTTGAAGGAAATCTGAGCACTTACTATTTATAGTAAGTCACTCCAGAAACGGGGCTATAAATAGCAGGTTAGCGCAAGGCACCAGTGTGAGCAGGTCAAGCAAGTGACGAGGACCCCATGGAACAAATTCCAAGTCAAACAGAGTTGCAAAAGTTTGAAAATCAGGCATTTACTATTTTTAGCAGGTCCATGCAGAAGAATTAGGGTTTCCTAAAAGATAGGGCGAAACGCGAGTCTCAGAAAAGTGGTACCTTATCATGATCAACAGTCTTCAGGGAGTTTACTCATGAAATTTGAGCTCATTCCGAACATTTACTATTTTTAGCAAGTCACTAAAAATGGCAGGTGCATGCAAACATCAGGTGTCGGCAGGCTGGTCTCGTCACGAGGGTCAAGCTGAGCAAAGATCAAGTCTTCAAAAGTGGAAAATCCTTGAAAATCGTGAAGACTTCAAATCTTTCTAAAAATGGCAAGCTAGGGCAGGCCGAGGGTGGCACGAAATTTCCTAAGTCATGTTGAAACAGAGGCTCAACACACTCAATCAGAAGCTCACACCATCAAATCCGCCTTGAGATGAAGAAAATAGACGAAAATTTGCTAAGTTTGCAAAAATGAAAGTTCAGGGGGTCAAATGCGCCCTAACTTGAGAGTTGATGAGTTGAAATTTTCTAAGTTATTGAAACTTGAAGCTCCCCTTGCCAAATGCACCCTTCAAGGTGGCATAGCTAGAAATTCTTATAAGTATTCGTAAGTTGAAGCTCATACCCTCACATGTGCCCATGAAGATCTTCTAAGTCATCAAAATGGAAGTACAAGGGGCTAAATGCGCCGAGCTTGAAGGAGACTAGGTAGCAAAAAGTTCTAAGTATTGGAATTGAAAGCTCCTACCCCTAAATGTGCACAAGCTAGAAGTGGAGGCTATGAAATTTTCCTTAGGCACCAAAATGAAAGAAGACCACCTCAAATGCGCCCAGAGTGGAGAAGAAGGTAGTGAATTTCTCTAAGTGTTGAAATTGAAAGCTGGCCTAGTGAAATGCGCCTTAGCAACTTGGAGGAGATGAAAAACATCGAAGTCTTGAAGAATGGAAGTTCAGGGGTAGAAATGCGCCCCAAGGTGGAATGAGGACATGGAAAACAATCAAAGTGTTACAAATTGAAAATTCTCCCCCCTAAATGCGCCCAAGAACAAGTGGGGCATGGAAAAGTTTCTAAGGAAAACAAATTGAAAGTAGAAGGGTGGAATTGCGCCCAAGACAAGAAGGGGGACTTGAGAATTTTCTAAGTAGTGAAAATTAAAAGCATGAGGTGCTAAATGCGCCTTAGTTTGGATGAGTTGGTAGAAACTTACTAAGTATCACAAAATGGATGTAGAGGGGGTTAACTGCGCCCAAGTGCCAAGAGGTTAATTTAAAAAATTTCTAAGGCAGGTGAATGAAGGTTCATGGGTCTAGATGCTCCCAAGCTTGGAAAGCTCAAGATATTTTTTAAAGGTATGGGAAATGGAAGCTAAGCCTCCTAAATGCGGCCAAGTAATAAAAGCTAGAGGAGAACTTTGACTAGGGCGTTGGAATGAAAGTGGGCCTAGTGAAATGCGCCCAAGTTAGATAAAAGTTTCTAAGGCGATGAAAAATAAAAGTAGGGACCCCTATATGCGCCCAGACTTCATGGAGATAATTTGAAAATTTTTCTAAGCTTGAAAACAGAAGTTGACCCTCCTAAGTGCGCCCACCTTATGGAAGTGAAAGTTGGCCTAGCTAAGTGCGCCCAAGGTTAGAAATTTGGTGAAAATATTTACAAGGGTGAATATTAAACCACCCGCTTCATACGTACACACATGAATAATATATTTTCTAAAGGGGGGAATTTTTGTGGGTATTGGATATTTTTCTAAAGGATTGATTTCGAAGCTTTTTGCTCCTTAAAAATTGAAGATTTTGAGAGAAAATAAAATTTTCCAAAGCAGGGGATAAGGTGAAATTTGTCTATGAGGAAAAATTAAATTTTTTTGAGGTACTGGAAAAATAATAATGTGAAGTACGCCTGGCAGATGAATGAAAGAAATAAAATTATTTTTTGGCATTTAAAATAAAATTGCCATGATTAAAAATGCCTTTGTCAAGGAGGAAAATTTTAAATGCTGGAGATATTATAAATTTCCCAAGAGTGTTTGAGTCCACTGAAAGTTACATGTAGTCAAATGGGAAAAATTCGAATTTTGAAATGAAGAAAGAATCTCCAGCAATAGCAAATTTTATGATGACTCTATGACGACTGGGCATATCTCTGTGACAACTCGCCAGCTTTCTCTCCAACATTGGGAAGTTACTAAGTAGTGGAGAAGAAAATTTATTGCAACTGCTAAAATGGACGCCCTCTCACAATTATATAAACTACAAAGTTCTTCATTTTTCTTCACCTGTTGCAGATTTGAAGTGGTGAGGGTGCTGAGAAAAATAAAGTTTGAAGTGAGTGAGTTGAGCAAGATTTTTTATAAGTATTAGTATAACAACCTAACTGATCTACAGTTATAAAATTAACTGAAACTAGGGTTTAGTAACTAATTTCCAAGGTGCAACTAGTTTCAATTCATACCTAGAAGTAAACCAATGTAAGCTGAAAAGGAAAACTACCGTTTTCAAAGACTTAACTGAAAACTATCAAACTAGGGTTTGCATAAATATATATATATTCTATTTTAAAATAATTCAGCATTTATTCAAATGGAAATAACTAACAAACTGTATTTACCATTTACCATTTCATCAGCTAATATTTCAATGAATACACTGTTGCATAAAAAAAATAATAATAATTGGATGAGCAATACCTGGAATGGAGTGCAAAGAGTTTGTTACTAACATCATCATCTTCATCCAGTGATTCATGAACTATTTCATCATTTGGAAAAAGGGGTTTATCATCAAGGGCTTTTCCGCCCAACCAAGACCTACTAGTCTTCCCGTGTTCTTCGACTGAAGAAACCCGGCCCTTCACGAGGTAATCAACAAGGATCTGGTGTCGTTATGTCTCTGAGCCTGGTGTCCATGCACCTATACTACTGGTCGATCCCTCTTCTACAGGTTTCCCCTGCCCGAGGGATCAATCTGACCAAAGTAAATCTGGTACAAGGATACTGACTTCTGCCTAACTGCCATCTACCTTGGCCAAGGATTTATATTTGTTTCTGGCACTACTGTGCCGTCAGTATACACCCTTGCTCGACATGACTGCCTCAAGGTTTGGTATCATATCCCATTAGTTTGTTTATAGAGCAAAATACTCTTATGTTCATAACCCTACAGTTTATCGTCGTTTTAGCAATGGATCCCTTCCTCAAGAAAATCTTCTGAGGTTGTGAAAAAGAAAAGATTTCAGATAGGTTTAAGAATTCATTTAAGATCTCAAAAGTCAGCATAAGGTCTAGGTCTGAAACTATACACCTTCTGGGTCAGACCAGTAAGGATGGAAAGATTGAATCAGGCATAGTGTCTAAGGAGACTTAATTAAGTGCAGAAGTCTAAATAGCGATGTCAAGCTGACATCATTAACAGAAGATCACAACAGTTAAACTCAGAACGAAAGGAGTATTATTTTCAGAGCAAGATGCTACTGCAAGGTAGTCAGAGGTTAATCGAGCTTCAGCTTGATATCAAGTAATTATAAGATGAGGGTCATAATTTGATGGAGATTCATAAGTGTTCAGTTTCCTTACAGATTTCAAAGTTCAGGAACATAATGGTGTTGAGAGAATAAATCCGCTAGTTTGGTCAAGGTTCAGAAATTGTAGAAAACAGATGATTAAACTTAATGAAACAGAGCAGCATGGCGGGTACACAAATTCGAGATAAAAATCCATACAGAAAAATACATTAAGGAATTGAATAGCAACTGCCATAAAATGTTAGAATAGCCTTTTCCTAAAAACGATTTCCGTGTTCAACACAATTGAGAAGATAATAACACATTTCTTTCATTATGAAAATATTTCGATTTAGCTTCATTCCTAATGTCAAACATATTCAAAGGCGAACACAAAGAGATTCAGAACGTGCCTGGCTGCGTCAGGAATGAAATAAAAATAACGATGAAGAGCCCTTGTTGGATTATCACTACTAGTAGTGAGCGATCTCTTCCTCAGTTCGATTCCAGAAGAACCCGCACTAACCCGAAATGGATTGAAGGGTAAAATGTTGCACGAGATAAAGCTCCTGGCACTGAAAGAGACGCAAGAAATTTCCAGAAGATATTCCAATGACGGAAGAAGAGGACAGAAGATACCCTAGCTATGGCGGAAGAAGATTTCTGCTCTTGAGGAAACTTCTATTGAAAACGAAAGATCAGGAGGAAGGAAAAGAAGAATTCCCAGGTTAACATTTTTCCCATATAAAGTTCCCTTCCCAACGAAGAAGAATGAGATTTTGATCGCCTCCCTGACATTTAAAAGATTGTCTTTTAGAATTCCCGTCATGGCTCTTGAATGCCAGGCGTTTTCTTCCAACGCCAGATGATGGCGGAGTGCCCTGATTCTAGACTCGCACGACCTCCACCGATTTCCAAAAAAAGGAAAGGAAAAAAAAAAACGTTTCAAAAGCTTTTTAGTTTCAAAAGCTTTTTAAATGCATTAAGCTCTTTCATTAATATTATTTGAACTTTTAATATTTAAGTGTTACCAATTGTGTTATATATATTAAAATACTTTTGCTAGGTGAAATTTATTTATTTTAATTTCGACTTTAATATACCACTCATTTACCAAGGCCAAGGTTATATTTTATGCCGTCTTACACAACTCAGAGCTTGATGACAATAGATCCTTGTCGACTGCATCCTCTCCTTGATGATAGTCCCTTTTTCCTTCGTACTATGTCGGTCCTGCATCCACTTGACATCGGAAATTAAAGTTAGACCATTCTTAGTGCATTAATTCATCACACATATAATATCATCATCAACATTATCATTCAATACATTCGCATTTCTTTTAAATAAACATTCTCATTAACATTTCCAGTTACCAAAATAAAACAATTATTTAATCTTTTACTTCAAGTTCACATGAAAGGCAGTTAAAATAACAATATTAACATCCATGAATCCTTTCACAACATATTGAGTCTTTGGGGAATGTAACAATTAGAGTTATAGTGCTGAAAGTTTGGAGCTTTGAAGTTGAAGGTTTTGAAGTTGGAAGTCATAATTCTTGAGGTTTGGAGTTAGAGTTTAATGCTGGAGAAGTTTTTATTTTTCGAAGTCAACTCCATTCTTCAGCCATCTCATGGTGATTTTATTTTCTAAAGTCAGAATTTTAATGCTTATGTTTTATTTTGCAGATGGCTGAAAGAGGAAGGGGAGATGCTGCTGGAACAAGCAAGGCTGCAGGCAAAGCACCACAAGCAGAAGCTGGCAAAGAAAATGCATCTAGGCAAGCAATTATTAAGAAGCTCAAGAAATCATTTCTTCCTGAATCAAAGTTTGTTTCGAAGTTGGGAGGGTTGACTGACACCAATATTGGTTCATTCAACCTCGGAGCACTCAGAGGCAGAATGTACGGGCAAGGTGGTCATCAGCCATCAGTTACAACACATAATATTATGAAAAGTGGATTATATGCAGCTGCTGGTTTTCCACCAGCAATCCAGTGTCCAGAGTTGATTGCAGAATGTGCTAATTGCTATAGGCCAAATCACAGAACAATAGTTTCTCCTGATGGCAAGTTGTTTGCCAACCTGACACCAAAAGCTATTGGAGAGGCGTTCGGAATTCCTACATTTGAGAAGATGTTGTACAAGACAAAAGAAAGAGTTGACAAAATGTACGCCTCCACTTTTGAGAGATGTGCTAGGAGAATTAATACAGCTTGGATGTGGAAGCCTAGACCTCCTAGCGCCAAGTTGCCCAAATAGATTATCTCAGAGGAGCTGAAGCAAGAATATTGCGATCTCATTATGATGCTTAGCCGGGTGAATGGGAGCCCTCAAGTATATATTTTCGAGCCATGGCTATTCTTCTATATCAGCATGGTGATGGAGGGAAGAGAATATGTCGACTGGGCAAGAATGATTGGTGACAACATGGATGAACAGTTCAGGAGCCTAAGGAGGACAAAGACTTTTTACATCAGCTTGTACGTCACCTATATGTTGGCTCGGATGACAAGGTATAGAGCGATCACTTATAAAGAGCCAATTGGAAGCGGTCTTGATCAGTACAAGATTCATGAAGCCTGCACGCAATTACATTTGACCAGTACCTCCAGCTTCAAAAGGGTGAACGATGCTTTTACTATGCACATAACAAGAGCTCTTTAGCGGAGAACACACCAGAGAATATCGCAAGATGCCCAAAAGTTGATTGAAGAGTACGGGTATTTTTTCATCCAATTCTCGAAGTTCACCTACATTAGGTTGTAGGGGTTCCACTCATACGCCTACAGATTGCCAAGGTACCCTACTGACAGGATGGTGATGCTTGAAGTATCTAGGCAACTCCTCGCCTACGATAAAATTCGAAAGAAGAAGAAGAAGGGAGGGCTGAACTACCCCATCATTATGGGGAATTCAATTGAAGAGTTTCCATCTATACAGGCAGCCAGAGAAGCTGAGGATGAGTTGCAATTTTTCCACCTCACTCTTCACAACAACAGGTAGGATTTTGACCCCTACAGGAATATTGGAGTAGTACAAGGTGTAGAGCATAGGCATAAGGCTCATGTCGAAGATTTTTGGGCTAATGCAGAGGGCGAAGCTGAAATTAGGAAGAGGATGTTCAGTAGGCTACCTCTGAAGTTGATCAGAGAATGTGAAGTTATTCTAGTTCCGTACCAAGTGGATGAGGATGCCAACATTATTCACCCAGACTATGAGTCAATAAAGGACACGCCAGTCCCACCACCTCATTGGTCGGAGCCAGAAATTACGGACTTGGATACGCTATCCATTCCAGTCTTGACATTCACAAGGAGCTAGGTTGAAAGACGTGTTAATAGGCTCAAGAGAAAATCAATTGCTCTCACATACAACCTTATGGGAGATCCGAGGCCACCTACTGGAAGGAAAAGAAAGCAGGCTACTCAAGTTGCAGAGCCACAAGAAGAGGTCCCAGTTCAGCCAACACCTCAGAGAACGGAGGAAGCATCACCCACGCAATTACCGACTCTCTCTTCTAGTGTGCGTGAGGTTTCATTATTTGAGGGTCAAAGGGTTAGATTGGATGAAGAGCATGAGTTGGGCGAGGTCAATCAGCCATTGCCTAGGGAGCCGGATAGTCAGAGTGCTAATGCTCCTAGGAATGAGGGCCAACTGGAGGGAGAAGAAGAAACAAAAGCTGACATCCGCTTGTAGCATGCGATTGAGGCAGCCTTTGAGGATGAAAATACTACGAAACCAAAATTTCAAAGTCTTGAAGAGGATGAGCAACTCGTGGAAACAGATGAGCCTCAACCAAATGAGACCTGTGAAGTAGAAACAACGGAAGAACAACCACTTGTTATCTGCAACACGTAGCCAGCTGTACCGGATTGGATCACTGGGAGGATGAGAAAAGATCCAGAAGATGACACCGACCCGGCGATGGAGGTGAAGGCTTTCCTCAACAGAATTAGTGGGTCGCCAAAGAAGAAAAGAGCTATAAAATATTCAAAGATTGAAACAGATAAGTCTGGTTCACGCACCCTCCATGTTGTTGTTCCAAGGGAGGAATGTGATCAAGATGAAGAAATGCCATAAAGTTATGTAATCACCACTGTTGAGCTAGGACGTCCTACATGAACACAAGTAATTGAGGAAGCTGACAGCTCCTTTCAAGCGTTGAAAGACAGATTGCTTAGAAAAGAAGAAAAATACAAGAAGTTGAAAAGGGAGCACAGGACGTTAATTGGCTATGTGCAACACTTAGCGCGTCCATGTGAGCAAGAAAATCCAGTGATGGACCTCCCAGTTGAGCTTCCAAGAGAGTCAGTTAGTGGGCTGGAAGAATTGAAGAAGGCGATTCAGGAAGCAGACAAGTGAGTGGGTGGTGTCCGTGTTGAGGCTGAAAAGTTCATTGAGGACCTTCTGTCATCTTTTCAGCATGCCTCAAGCATCCCCACGCGCATGGAGAACATTGACCTAGATTGGAATGAAACTCACATCTATCAGGATAAGACCATTCCATGCTTGGCAGCCCTTATGCATATGCCTATGTAAACTTTGGTTGAAGGAGGAGTGATCCAAGAAGGGGATCAGTATGATTTTCTAGGCTGGTATTCTGCAGCATTCATTGACCAGGGCTTCTTCGATGCAGCGCAAGCAGAATCAGCCAAAGTGAGGAAAGCTATGGGAAACATTCAGGAGGGTGTCTTCAACACACTCGAGGCCTTGTTTGCAAAATGGTTAACTCTCGAGGAGGTGACATTGGATGGTTTGAAAGGCAGATTGCGGCCTTTCTTCTCGGAGGTGAGAACATTTATCCAAGTTGATTTCGAGAACGTTTCCACTTTCTCTAGCATCATGCAGAGTGCTTAGGAAGCCATTGAGGCCTGGAGAAAATCTTGCATTCGGCAGGAGCAAACGGTCACCATCCTCGAGTTTCAGCTCAATCTCACTCCATCCATTTCAGTGCAAGAGGTTGAAGCAGTGCTAGCCCGGTTCATTGATTTTGCGGTTAGAGAGAAGAACAGTGGGAACACATTCCTGGACGAGAATCTTCTCGAGGAGTAGTGGGCATTAATTTCCCATAGTGGTCAAAGAGGGGGTGTGCTCATTTATTGCACCACTCCCCGACCTTTTGGGGGTTTTAAGGGTAGAATCTTGTTCTGGGCTTATGTGGCTCAATCTGAGTCGTCCATTGTAATTTGATCTGGATCGTCCATTCATATTGGCCAGCTATAAAAGGGGGCACTCCCCCTCATTTGTAACTCATTAGGAGACTAGAGATTAGAGAGATAGATCATAGAGTATAGAGAGACAACTTAGAGTTAGCATAGTTTCATAGCATAGTAAAGTTTGAAGAAGGAATGTTTTCCCATTGAAGGCTTTGTAAGAAGTTGTTGCAAACACTATCATAATAAAAATAGTTTTCATTGATGATGATTTCATCTTTTGTTGTGAGCAGCTGGCAAGATTTCTTTGTCCTTCTGATTCAAGTAGGATTTTAAAGTAGAGTAAATTTCATTTCATGCAAGTAGCTAGTAATTGTGGAATGCAGTGTTTGATTCAAGAAAGCTTCGTCTAATCCATACCACTAGCAAGCCTACTGACGGCAGGTTTGCCTTGTGTGGTCAACTGGAACCATTTGAGCCTAACTTCAATTACGATTCACATGCTGTCATGCATTGTTGTGATGGTGTCTTTATGTTAAGTTGTGATTTGAACACTTGTCGTTACTCCATTGAAGATTGCACCGACTTCGTGGAGGCTGTTCGAAGCGAGGCAAAGCGAAGTTTGGCTGAAGTTTGCTGAAACCGATCACCACGTCCCACACTTAGAGTAGATTAGAGCTTTCTTATCCCTACACCCATTTACATTTAGCAATTTCTGGTTAGTATTAGGAATCTTGCACGTACCTGTAAATCATTCGAACCACAAAAATCCCCTTTCCCTTTAATCCGTTGTTTGCTGTTGACTGTCAAACAATTGCGTAAGTCCCCTCGTGATATCAACAAAATCACAACGAACCAACTGAGGCTATCCATTGCATACAAGGAACCTTGGAGTTGAAGACATGATCTCTCTCGCAATCTTAGCATGTGGAATACTTTGATCAAGAGAGAATAGGGTAGCCTTTGGACACTTTATTCTGTTTTCTGGTGTAGGTCACAAAACACACATCAACAGGACCTCCTCCCCAACATGAATGTTATTGAACAGTCCAAGCTCGCGAGCATAGTAGCCCAACAAGGGCAAAAGGCCTGCGGGCAGACCAACTTAGCAAGGAATTGGAACGACATGGGCCTGAACGCCTCTCTCATGGCAGGAACGCCATTAGCAGCCTCAACGTTGTGGTTCAAGCCTATGAGCAGATTGGATCAACGAAGTCATAGTGCCTGCGATCACAATGGCCCAACGGAGGTTTGAACGTTGGTAGCCACAACAACAACACCACCATTTTACCATCGCACTATGGGATGAACCCCCATTTATATTTATTGATATTAAATAAATATAATTGTTTCATAATAAATAGTAAATATACAATACAATAATTTAATTTATATTTATTATTTTAATATTTAATAGTTTAATTTATATTCAATAAATGCAAATGTTTAATAATAAATATTACATTAATTATTCTATATTGATAATTTAATATTATATATATTATATTAAAAAACATAAGTTGTCGGTTCGGGTACGAGTTCAGATACGGGTACGGGAATATATATTATATATAATTTATAAACATAAACATGTTCAAAATTATAAATTTAATTATAAGAACAATGATATTCATTAGACATAAATGATAAACATAATTGCCAATAAATAAAATATTTAAATACCTCATATAATCATATTCATAATTTGCAAAAACGTAAATACTCTAATCTCAAAATGTCATTACACATTGAAAATTCAAATTACAATCAATATTTAATTTAGTAGTCTACTCTAAATTATAATAACTTTTAAATAATTACTTCCTAGAAAAAATATTTTACTTTATTAATAATAAGTTTTTTTGATTGATAAAAAAATGCCAATAGTTTAATTAATTAAAAATAATCTTCAGAAAAATTACAGCTTGAAGGACTAATAATATAATCGTATTTAGTCGAAATAAAATGGAACACTTATTGTATGTAAAATGGCCACCTAATATTTATTGTTTGATAATCGCGTTCGCGAGCGGACAATGTTATGCACTTTTGCTTTGAATTTCAACACCTGCAACTTGCGGGGACCTGTTACCGTCTTCACACAATTTGCATCCACGAAGGCCAATGGAAGATGAAATATTAATCTGCTCCCCTACTTATCACATCATAGCATGGAAAAGTGAATGCGGGGGATTAATTCGATCGTCTTGCATTGATAGAAGAGGTTATTGTTGATTCCGCTCCAACGGAGTTACATACGTGCCCTACCATTATTGAGAGGAGCATAAGAAGAGAAAGAGGACCCAGGGAGCCTAGGCGGGGCCCTAGGCATACCTGGGGCTGGAAGCACAACAAACCTGGACCACGACTGGACCAAGCAAGGTAGGGGGGCCTAAATTGAAGGACTCGTTATTAGAGTTAAAAATTTATAAATGTTACTAGTTCAATAATTAATAATTAATATTTTAAAATATAAATTTTAATTATGCTAATTTTTGTTTTTAATAATAAATTGAATATTAAATAGTAAATAATTTTATTTTATTTTTTTAAAATAGAAAATAAATTTAAATATTTAACATTTATTGTTCAGTAATTGTTTTTCAAACTTGTTATAGAGAGCATAATGGTAGCTAGTACTAGCTCTATTGGTCGACCCGCCTTCATAACTGACTCAAATTCATCTTTATGAAGGCATGTATTGTTAGTGTGAAAAGAGTCTTTATGCATCTAGTTTCCTTTTATCTAGTTCCTACACCTAGTAGTCCTATTCACACTAGCTTAAGTTCACTTAGTGGCTTAATTGTCTCACCTTATAGACACTTGACACATGCCTTCACACTTGTCCCAAGTGTTCTACATGTGTCACATCTCTTGGAGGGTTAATCAGTCTTTTTGTTTCACCTTCCTACTTCCTCCTTGTCCTATATAAGCAAGGAGTGATCATTGCATTTACACACATTATATGGTAGTTCATTGGCTTATGTATTGTGTTTGATTCATTTTGTGCAAGTTTGAATATTGCATTCATTATTTGCTGCTCCAACATGGTATGAGAGCGTTGAATTGCAAGTTCCTTCTTGTTTTTTGGTGAATCAAGCTTTCAGTACTAACAATGAAGCATTGTGGAGCCAAACGGACAACACCATTGCATCTGGAAGGCTTGAGAAACAAAGAATTACCTTTCGTTTCACAAAAATTGGTAAATTTGAAAATTTGCAATTTTTTTTATAGCAAGTGTTCCCTCATCCTTGGGCACCATCTTATGCAAGAGAGCATATTTTTTTAAGGGAGTTTTGGATTTATTGGAGCTGGTCGCCCCTCTAGGAGGGTCGTACATCTTGCTTTGAGGGCGTCATTGCTGTTGTTACTACCTTTGTTGTTGTTTGGCTTCGAATATTGCCTTGTCATTGCTGTTTGGGTTGATTGGAGGGCACCTAGACTTGTCCTTTGCATAGCTTACACCTTGGTTGAGTTCTCGGGTGTTTTGGTGGAGTTGGGAACTTGCTGGTTGGTCATATCAGACTGCTGTTACGTTGTATCAAACCTAAAAAAGTGCATCAGACCTGTGGCAGTGATGTTCTTGACCATCTCCCATCATTTGGGGTTTTCATATCGAGGTATATTTATAGTAATTTGTGGTGGAGTTCTTATAATTTCATTGTAGTGTCTTTGGGGGGAGTTATGCTTCATGTTCTTAGTATCTTCCTAACATAGTAGCAGCATAAGTTGTACTGGAGCATTTTCATAACGAACTTATTGTAACACCATTGGTAGTACCATTGGTGATCGCTCTTGTATTTTCATTGCTAATTACTGTTGTGACCTTTTCACACATCACCCCATTCAGGATGGGGACCCCCCTTTTTATTGCTCTGTTCGGGTCTTTTGGCTTTGGTCTTACGTCTGTCTCTCTCTGTTGGTTCTAACTTTCTAGTGATGTACCTATCTTTCAACCTGGATTGGACTTTTGATTAAGTTTGGAGAGCATTTTGACAGGTTAGGGTTTTCATTCTTCAGGCTAGTTTGGGGTCAAATTGAGTTGGCAAATTGAAATCCGAGCTTGACACTGCAATCAGGAGGCTTCCAGCAGGTTCCCATCAAATTTTCACTAAATTTTGACAACTTACTATTTTTAGTAAGTACTCAATTTGGGACCTTTTTTGCAGCACTTTTGAAATTCTAACTACCACATTGCATTCAGAGCACCTTAAGTTGCCTGCCTGCAAATTTTGAGCTGAATCTGACAACTTGCTATTTTTAGCAGTCTTGATTTTGGGAGCCATTTTTAGGGTTTGCATGTAAGATTTCTCAATGCATGTTAGGATATTCTTTCTGGGTTTTTCGTGAGCTTCACAACGATGTGACATGCAAGCCAAGTTGATAATTTTTTAGGGACTTGCTATTTTTGGCAAGTGCTCGCATGCAAACCAGTTTTCTGGGTTTTTTGAGATTTCTTGGGCACTAAGACATGCAAACACGTTCGGCAGGTGGTTGATCACTTTTTCAGGCGCTTACTATTTTTAGCAGGTTCACTCCAGTAGCTCCCCAGCACATCAGTCCACGAATAGAGCAACATGCAACAGAAACAGGGTCAAACGGAAGTCATTTGAGGCACATGCAAGTCAGATTAGGGTTTTCGGCTTCGGTACTCAAAATGAGGGGTAAAACGCCAGAATCTCTGAAAACGGATGTATCCCATTGCGATCAGCCTCTTTCAAGCAGTCCACTGGTAAAATTTGAGCGCAATCTGAGTACTTACTATTTGTAGTAAGTCACCTCCAAAACTGGGCTATAAATAGCAGGCCAACACAGGAAGCTAGTATGAATAGGTCAAACAAGTCATGAGGATCCCATGGAGCGAATTTCAAGTCAATACGAGTTGCAAAAGTTCAAGAATCCAAAAGTTACTAAAAATAGCAGGTCAGCACGGATGGTTGGTGTGAACAAGACAGTTAGGTCATGAGGTCCCAGGCTGAGTAAAAATCAGGTCTTCAGAAATGGAAAATCCATGAAAATCACAAGGGCTTCAGAACTTTCTATAAATAGTAAACAAAGGCGAGCAGGCATGAAAAGTTTCTAAGTCTGAAAGTTGAAGCTCCAGCCTCCAAATGCGCCCAAGGTAGGGTTATGAAGAAAAATGCCTAAGTGTTGAGGAATGGAGGTGCACAGGCCTAAATGCGCACTCATTTGGAAGCCACCCCATGGAAATGCGCCCAAGTCAAGAAAGGTCCAAGGCAAGTAAAAAATGGCAGTACACCCCTTCATATGCGCCCAAGCTGACTAGGAGGTGAGAATTTTTTCTAAGTAATGAAAACCGGCAAGAGACCCCTTGAAATGTGCCCTTCAAAGTAAGATAACTTGAAAAGTTTCTAAGTGATGATAAACTGGCGGACCACCCCCCAAAATGCACCCAAGGTTGAGGAGGCGTGGAAATTTTCTAAGTGTTGAAAGAATGGTAGGAGAGGGGGTCAAATGCGCCCAAGTCACCAAGGTGTAGGATGGCGAAAGAAAAAGTTTCTAAGGCATTGAAATTCCCTGAGGACCCCTCATATGTGCCCTTGATGGAGGAGGCTGGAGGATATTTGCTAAAGCCACAAGAAAATTTCTTGACCCCACCTTGAATGCGCCCAAGTCATAGAGGAGGCATCAAAATATTCTAAGGCAAGAAAAATTCCCTGACACCCCCCTAAATGCGCCCTTGGCATGAAACAAGTTGGATAAGGTTTTCTAAGTTGTAAAATGGATGTAGACCCTCCCAAATGCACCCACCAAGGAAGAGGTTGACTTGAAATTTTTCTAAGTGTGGAAATTGAAGCTCAAGATAGTGAATGCGCCCAAGTTGTGGGGTGATGAAGGTTGACCCTCTTAAGTACGCCCAAGTGAACAAGAAAATACATGAAAAATGTCTAAGTGATGGAAAGTGAAACCACCACCCCTTGAAATGCGCCCTTCAAAGTAAGATAACTTGAAAAGTTTCTAAGTGATGATAAACTGGTGAGCCACCACCCAAAATGAGCCCAAGGTTGAGGAGGAGGTGTGGAAATTTTCGAAGTGTTGAAAGAATGGCAGGAGAGGGGGTCAAATGTGCCCAAGTCACCAAGGTGTAGGATGGTGAAAGAAAAAGTTTCTAAGGCATTGAAATTCCCTGAGGACCCCTCATATGCGCCCTTGATGGAGGAGGCTGGAGAATATTTGCTAAATCCACAAGAAAATTTCCTGACCCCACCTTGAATGCGCCCAAGTCATAGAGGAGGCATCAAAATATTCTAAGGCAAGAAAAATTCCCTGACTCCCTGCCAAATGCGCCCAGCTTGTGGAAGGCCTCAAAGAAGTTTCTAAATCATGAAAAAGGCATCACGGACCCTCAGATGCGCCCTCAACTGGCATGAGCACCTAGTAAATGCGCCCAAGGTTGTGGAGAAGAGTTGAAATATTTCTAAGTGTTAAAGAATGGAAACACACCCTCTAGAATGCGCCCATCTAAGGAGGAGACTTCAAAAAGTTTCTAAGTGATGAAAAATGAAAGTAGGATCCCCAGAATGCGCCCAAGTTGTGAGATGACTTGAAAAACTCTCTAAGTGTTTAAAACAAAAGCACACCCTATGAAATGTGCCCAAGTTGAGAAGAGAGTAGGCGAAAAAGATTCTAAGTCTGATGAAATGAAGTAGACCCCTCCATATGCACCCAAACTTCATGGAGATGAATGAAAAAAAATTGTCTAAGGAAAAAGTGGAAGCTCACCCCTTGAAATGCGCCTTTAGCAAGGAAGGTGGCTGGAAAATATTCTAAGTGTAAGAAACTGGAAGTTTGACCACCTAGTATATGCGCCCAAACACTAAGATGGAAATACAAAATGTTCTAAGTGATGAAAAATGAAAGTAAGACCTAGTATGCACCCAACACAGGGAGGCAGGTGGCAAGGAAGAAATGGTCGAGTCCAAAACAGGGAAATCCTTTGAGATCAGGATGGAAAAATGATGAAGGCCCAGGGGTTAGAAATCATCCTCAAGCACTTCAGAGTAAAGAAAATGACAGCTAAGAGGAAAATCATCATCAAGTAGGAGAAAGCGATTGCAGTCTTGAAGTTTCAGATTGAGAACGTGCCTGCCACGCCAGTTTAGGAAGTTGAAGCTACGTTGGCCAGATTCATAGAGTTTGCAGTCAAGGAGAAGAACAATGGGAACACATTTCTGGACGAGAATCTTTTAGAAGGATAGTGGGCATTAATTGCTCATAGTGGTCAAAGGAAGAAAGTGGGAATCTTTGCTCATTTATTCCCCCACTCTTCTTAGTGGTAGTTTTTAGGGTTAGGGCTTATGTGGCTCAATCTGAGCCTTTCATTGTAATTGAATCTGAGCCATCCATTGGAATGGGCCAACCATAAAAGGGGCATCCCCCCTCATTTGTAATTCATTAGATGAGATTAGGAAGATAGAGAGACAACTTAGAGATAGCATATCATAGATTGGTAACTTAGATTGAAAAGGAAGGAAAGTTTTCCACTTGAATGCTTTGTAAGAAGTTGTTGTGAACACTCTCATAATAAAAAGAGTTATCATTGCTTGATGGTTCCATCTTTTGTTGTGGGTAGCTAGCGAGGCTTCTTCGTCCTTCCAATTCACTTAGAATTGTAAAGTAGCTTAAAGTAAAATAGATTTCATTTCATGCAAGTAGATGGTAGTAGTGGAATGTGGTGTTCAATTTAAGCAAGATTCATTAAATCCATACCACTAGTAGGCTCACTGACGGTGGGTTTGCCTTGCGTGGTCAACTGGAACATTGTGGGCTTAACTTCGATTATGATCTTCATGTTGGTAAGCGTAGTTGTGACAGTATTTTCATTGTTGAATTCTAATCTGAACATTTCTAGTTACTCCCCTTGAAGATTGCATCGGTTTTGTGGAGGCTGTTCGAAGTGAGGCAAAGCAGAGCCTGGTTGAAGTTTGCAAAAGTTGATCTCCACGTCCCGCGCGTAGAATAGATCATAGCATTTCTAAACCCTGCAACCATTCAATTCAGTACTTTCCAGTTAGTCTAGGAAACCCATGTTTCATTAACAAATCCTTCGAAGATGGTGAAAACCCCTTTCTCTTTGATGTTCAGTTGAACAATTGCGTAAGTCCCTTTGAAATACCAGTAAATCACAACGAACCAACTGAATCTATTCCACTGCGTAAAAGGAACCTTGGAGTTGAATGCATGAACTTTCTTGCAATCTTAGCATGTTGGATACTTTGATCAAGAGAGAATAGAGTAGCCGTTGGGAAACTTTATTTTGTGTTGGTGCGGTCATAAAACACCTGTCAACACTTACCCCATTGGACAAGTGGTACTCCCGTTGAATAATTGGTTGAGCTTCCTTTATTTTACATGCTACTCTTGCTGAATATGTGGTTGAGTTTTAGTTTGCTTTCATGTTATGCCCGTTGAACAAGCGAAGGTCTTTGCTTTGGATTGGTTGGCTTGCCGCCAAGTGTTCATTTGCTTTGTTGTAATTCCTGCTAAATAAGCAGATGATTTCCTTTCACGCACTTGGTTTGCTCACTCACCCCACTAAAGAAGTGGTTTGCACCTTGTCCATATTGGGATCTGGGTGATTAGAAAGTGGAAGGTGTTTGCTTCCAGTTAGCTTGATTTTCAGTTAATGCAAAGATCCCCTTCTTACCATATGCTCTCACCTTGTCCTCATTGGGATTTGGGTGATCAAAAAGTGGAGGGTTTCTTATGTTAATGATAAACAGCTTCGAGATTTGATATTCCAGCATAATAAATTAAATGATAGCCATAAGGCTATTTAATTTATATATATATGTGGCAACGAATTTGTTAAAGAAATAAAGAGACTCATCCAAGGCCGACCTCCTTCATGATTGGCGCGATTATCTATGAGGACAACTTATCATTTATTGGTCATATTTATTTGTAGGAAATATATATTCATTACTTGGCCGACTTGCTTTATAGAAGGAGGTGCCTCTTCAAATTGTATATATAGGAGTTCACTTATCATTTGCTATCATCAAGTTCGATTTATTTCAGTCAAGTGCGAATTTCCTAAGAGCAGGTTGTGAATCTATTCAAGGGCAGAATTAGTTATCAAAGAAGTGCAAATTATTATCAGTCATTGCATCTGTGTTAGGTGCTGAAGATTGGCCTTGAAATTGGCCTCATTGTAAAGAGAATTGTTGTTGCCATTTATATATATAAGAGTGATCTTTGTTGCTGGGTTTTTCTCCCTCAAGAGGAGGGTTTTCCCAGGGTATCTGTTGTGTTATTGTGTCTGATTTGAATTTAGTTCTGTGCATTTAATCTGTTCATTAAAATTCACAACTTACTCAGTTGTTTATCATTATCATTTGGCTAATGCTAACGGGTGCAAGTTTGAAAAAAAATTAAGGGTGGGTTGTTACTGTTGGGTGAAAATTATGTAATCAACTTTGTGATAGATTACACAACTAGGACTTCAGCCACAGCTATGTGAGATGTGAATCTCTCCTCTCAGAAAGGGGAGGCGCCCTTCTTACTGCTGACAGAAGCGATAGTAAAACAAACAAGTAATTACAAAATGTACACAATACTTACGAAGTGGGGGGGTGGTGTTACATTCATCCTTCTCTCTTTTTTTAGAGAAGATGTTTACAATGCTTCACTGTTGGAAGTTCTCAATTCACATAACTCTTAACAACGAGCAGTAATGCCAATACCTCTATCTTGTCAAAGCAAAGCGTAGAGGTACCAGAAGTGATTAACAATAAATTAGTAAAATAAAAGGGAAAGCTCACGAAGGCACAAAGTCGTTCCATAGCTTTATCAATGGCGGATTTGTGATAGGCGTGTCGTTTGTCACGTTAGAAGCACAAAGTCTTCTTAGACGCAGCAATTCCTCGAACAACATGAACAATTACAAGCGCAAAGTCTTGTAGATCATCCAACCAAAGTATCCAAAGAGCATGAACAATTACAAGCACAAAGTCTCGTAGATCATTCAACCAAAGTTAAACAAAACACAAATGAAAATCTAAATAAAGGATGTAACACAAAGTTTACATGAATTACTTAGAGTCTTTCAGCTATCACTTACTAATTACCACCAAAAGAGATCAATTCATAAGATTATCAAATCCAACACAAAGTCTGGTTTGCAATCTTCTTCCTTCTTGATCTGATTTTGTTCGCAAAGTATGAACACAAAGTTTCACAATTTGTTTCAAAAAGGGCAGCACTTCGTTGCAAAATACTAAAAGATGCTTTTACAATGGAAATCCCTCACATTATATAGAAAGAGGGATGGGCAAAATTAGGAATCTAATTTGAGGAAATCAAGGAAAGTTGGGTGAGCGATTTAAGGAGATCTCACCTAACTTTGACCAAAGTCAAAGTGTAATTTGTTTTTAAAAGATTACATCTTCGAACTTGGTGCAATTACAATTTACAAAAAGACATATAAGATGTCAGGAAATATTTACAAGATGCATAAAAGGATGCATCGAAAATGTCTAACACTGGAGATCAGGAACCTTCTTCATGTTTCCTTGCTTTGGTTCATATTTCTTCTTGGTCTCCTGTACGAACTTCTCATCCGGACCAACGGTGTAATCAACAGTGGTGTGAATTCTCGTGATCGATCTCATGGTAGATGAGTGAACCTTCTTGCACCTATCAAGATGCGTTTTCAGGTTATCCAATGTGAGCCTTGTATCACAAATGACATTCAGAGAGGCTTATGAAAAGTTTGCACTGTCAATCAACTTCATGATGGCTTCCTTGAAGATCTGGGATATTTCTGTGGCCGGCAGGAAGATACGATTCTCCTCAAGAAGTTGACCTGGTAACTCCTTGATACCTTTTTCAAGAATAACACGATGCCCTTCGACATCTTCCTGCATTTGGTGGAGATCTTTCGTAAGAGATTGAATTACTTGAATTGATGTTTCAAGGATTCTCTTACCTCAATGAACTTTTCTTTGTCGGGAATTACCCCGACTTCCACCAATTTACTGAGCTTTACCTGCTTCATCTGTGACCATGACAGCAGGCATTTTTCCATATCTCTGCGCTCCTGGGAAAGTACACTTTTTTCTTTATCAAGCTCTATGGTGAGCTTGGCCAACAAGGTAGTTTTCTCGTCCGCAACAATTATGATCTAAGATCCGTGTTCTATGATCTTCTCAACGAAATCATACAACACCCTGCCTTTGGAGGCGAACTTCTTAGCTTTCTTGACAGTTGGGTCTTCAATACTTACCACTGTCAGTGGTTGTGCATTAGTTGGAGATCCTGCAAGTCTCTTTACAACAGTGGCATAATGCTCTGCCCTCTGTTTGTACATATTGCGAGCTTGCTCCATTTTATCTAGTCTTCCAGTCAAGATATCCAATGTCACTTGCGCATCTACTTTTGCACTTTCATTGGTAACCTTTCCAAGCTGGACTTTTGTTACTGTGTAGTCCTCCATATTGACATCTCCTTCTTGCGGTGGTATGCCAATCTCCGCATACTTATGGCCAGTCTTGTCAACGTTCAGCCTTGAGTATACTTTTTCCTTTTTCTTCCCTTTAGCCTTTGGAGGGACTATCTCTTCGAGGTCGAGCTCCTTTGGAGAGATCATTTGCTTCTTTCGCTTTGACACTTGAGATATCAGCCAAGGGGGAAGGAAGGAGTTGTGAACTTCTAGATTCACTGTCAACTCAGTCGTCATTGTCACTTCTGAAGTCATTGTCACCTCTGAAGTTACCATGGGTATCGTGACAATGGGAGAAGTGTTTGTCATCATTGCTCCTGTAGATCGCACATTTAGCTGATCACGCATTGACTCATTCATGAAACAATTGAATTCATTTTCAGAAGTGATATCATACGTTGGTGAAGACAGGCTAGGAATGGATGATGGAGGACTTGACAGTATATCAACCGTATGAATGCTTGTCACCGAGGGAGTATGAAGCGGGGTTGATGCTGCAGGAATAGTGGATATCTCTACTGTAGGAATACATGTGGTAGGAATGGGTGATGAGGGAAAAAGAGGTGGAGTTCTTGAATTTGGAGGGGTATGAGGAACACTGGAAATTACAGGCGATGACGTTCTGGGAATTTCCTCAACTACATTCTCAGGTGGAGACGTAGTTCTTTCTTGATCATGCCTGGGTTCCTGTTGATCACCCTCTTGTCTCTTCGATTCTGGTTCACCTTCGAAATCACCTTCAGACTCTTCTTCAGAATCTTCTTCAAACTCTTGCCCGCTTTCAGAAACTTCTTCTGCATCGGAGTCTGATTTTGCTGAGTCTTCATCTTCAGTGGATTGGTCACTGGAAGTACCTTCTTCATCGGAATCTATCTCCTCTGGGACAGCCTTTTTACCTTTAGAGCTAGACGGATCGGATTCTATGGTTTCTCCTTCTGGGACGGACTGGGTATCTTTCTTGCCAATAGTAAACTTGATCCTAGGACCTCTTCGTGAAGAAGTGGGAACAGCCGCTGATTTATTTTTCATGCGGAGTTCTTGCTGTCGGTGAGCTTCTGCTTCAGATTCTTCTCCTTCCGAATCTGTTCTAAAACTTTTCATTTCAAAACCATGCTTATGTAACCATTCTTCAGTGTTGGATAGGATTGGCGCCAATCTCTCTCTCATGCTAGTACTTTCTTTCCTAGACCATTGAATTGCAGGCAACGACCTTTTAGAAACCTCTTGTTCATCATAGACAGCATTCATGATATCACCAGAGTCTGTAAAATCCTCTGGTAGGTCAGCAATATCAAGGTCTCTAATCTGCTGCACAGTCAACCTGCAATAATCCATTTTGTGAATGGCTTCATCTCTGCAATCATCCCAGATGTCTTCAAAACGGTACTTGTGATGATGACCCTTTTGTAATTTCCTTCTGACATCCCAGTAATCAAAATCAAACCTATACTTGTAGGTCTTGATTGTCATGATTTGCATCTCAACATAAACAGATTTGGCTTTCTGTACAGTTGGGATAGTATATCTGCCGATTGTTAATGGGAACTTGAATCCATGCTTGCGGTTACTTCTTCGTTCTTTATGCACTGAAATCAGCTGTCTGCACATCTCCATGAGAACCCACTTGTCCGAAGGATATTGTGGCAGGATGTAAGGGCAGCCAGTGTAGCACCCTACTCTTAAATAAGTAAACATTGGGAATTGAAGAAATAAGCATCCAACTTTACTTATCGCCTTATAGGCATCATCAGATACCCTTCTCCTTTCGAGAGCTGGATCAAAATTGAAAAGAAAAGGTGCAAAGAAAGCATCAATAACCCGCCTGAAATGATGGAAGCTTTCCTTCAATTCTAGTTGATAGAAGAATTTATACACAGGTACCAACATCTGATTCCCTTTTGTGGATAGACTTGGAAATGTCCTCATTACAGCTGCTGCGTACACCAGGTAAGAAGTCATATAGAATTTCAATGTGGAAGGCGCATTGATCAACTGCTCATGTATTTCATCACTGATTTGTTTGCCCCAGTCAATGTGCACTTTTTGTCTTCTTATAATCCTAATGTATTCATACATCCAATCATGAAAAGTGGATGATTCAGGCAAGCCTTTTACTCTGCTTAAAAATGTGATCATATCTTTGACGTCATCTTTGAAATCACTTCGCAGGAGTCCCTTTGGCCATCTGGAAACAGATTGTCTAGGCTTCTTCAACCATTGGGTATTTATTAGGTTTTTAGCCTTGTTGGGATCAGCGTCAAAGACTTCTTGTGCTTTTTGTATAGAGATGTCAATGTACTTCTCCATTTGAGGAACTTTAAACACAATATCAAAGAAGTCAGGGTCGAGTCTTAAAATCTCGTGCCCAGAAGAATCAATCACACTTCTGCTTTCCCTGATGTAATGAGATGCCACTTGAAGGAGAAATTCCATTGTGCAGGGGAACATAGCTACCAAATGCAGGTTACTTGTGTACAATTGCTCTCATCGGATCGGAAGAGGCTTCATCTCAGTTTGCTTTGCAAAATCAACCAAGTCTTGATGGCCAATCTCGTGTCTTTATTTCTTCCACCTTGGAGACCACTACAGTCGGCGGATAGACACCTTGATATTTATATTTCATTTTGCCTTTTGCTTTTGAAGAAGACGGAGGGTTTTCTGGCAGTCATCAAGAGCAACTGAATCTTTGATCAACTTTCAAGGTCTTGAAAAGAGACTACAAAGTGTGGAGCCAAAACAAACATTAGTCGTTAAATAGCATGGGAATGCGCGAAACGAGGAACGATGATGAGCAAGCGTGGAGTGAATGACAAGGCACACAAAACGATGCACAAAATGGAAGGAACGAGGTTCGGAACGAAACTTGACAAGTTTGAAGTGTTTGAGGGAAAAATTGTGAAAAGTGTAAGGGCGCTGAAAATCAGCGCCCTTGCATTTTGAAGAATTCTGACTTTGATGCAGGGGCACTAAAAAGCATATTGAAGTGCAATGAAAACATAATGCAATGATTTCTGAGAACGACGCTTTGGCTATGTGGAAGTATTGAAAGGATTAAAAACAACACTTGAGAATGCATATTGAAGTGCATCAGATCTTCACTTATTGCCATGGTTCGTATGGAAAGCACAATGCAATCTTACTCACAAAACGTGAGTTTCTTTCATTGTCATTTCAAAGCATTGGCATAAGAATTATGTGAGGAGACCAAAACACGCGGGTAAGAACGACTAAAACGAAGAAAAGTAAACGCATATGTGCAAGAAAGCTACGCCAAAACAAACGATGGAAGCTTAAATGCGTGATGATATTCCAAAACGCGACTAGGGTAAGAGGAAAAATGTGCTCAATAATTAACAAGACTCCACATCAATGGCGAAATAAAGAAAACGCGTGGGTAGAAGAAAAACATGTGAAGAAATCAAGAAAAACGCATTTACAAACCATTAAAATGAACTTGAAACAAAGTTAAAAATGAATGGAAAAGAGGGAGGTAAGAAAAACGACTTACCAAAAAGAGAAACGAAAACTTGGTTGAAGAGGAACTTCAAATTTTTCCAAAAACGTGTTTTGCAGCTTGAGAAGATTTCGCCCAGCAAGAAGGAAGGAAGTTTGATGATTATAAACAATGAAAATGAAACAATAAAACACTTTTAAGTGAATGGGAAACACAAAAAACCTAACTCAAGTCACCCAATTAATTGAGGCACAATGAGCGAAAAATTCAAAACACATGAAGAAACGCGCCTATGCCAAAAATGGCTAAGTCTGGACATAAAGTGTAAGAGCTCACTTTTTCAGCGCTCTTACATTTTTTGATAGAAACACTTTCATGCAGGGGCGCTGGAAAACAGCACTCCTACACTTTCAACACTTAGCCAATTTTGGCTTGTGAGTAGGAGCACACTTTTTCAGTGCAACTGCATTTTTCGCAATTTAACTAAGTATGAACAGTGAGACTTTGCGAAGGAGCTCGTTTCAAAGGTCTTTGCGAGGCAAACATAGGGGGATGCTCAAACTGACTGTTTGAGGCTTTGGAACGCATTCCAAGGTGGCTTGAAAATCACCTCGTTTTGCATGCTTGAACTCCACGAACCTAGGAAACGGACAAGTTTCGTAGGGGGTTATCCATGGAACGAGCGCTGCTAGATTCCGTGATAACAGTTACGGCACCAACTCAGCAAGAGACACCAATCTTTCCTAATGAGAGTCACCAACCTCAAAATTCTTCAAAGGATGATATTGTCTTCACAAAGATCTAATTATATATGCATTTTCTTTCACACCTTTGCTTGTGGATAATCTAACGATTATCGCACAAGTGCTCTCCTTCACGACTTGGTTTGTAGATGATATAATCGTTTTCCTTCACAAGTCTTCTTGATGATGATGCAACAATTTTCCTTCACAAATTTTCTCTCAAATAATGCAATACTTCCCTTTATAATTCTGCCTTAGGGCTTGCTCTAATTTCACTTACAAATCGGGTATAAAGTCTGCTATAATTCTGCTATAAGTCCTCTTGCAAGTCTACAATAATTCTGCTCCAAATCATCTTGCAAGTCTGCAATAATTCTGCTATAAATTTTCTCAGATCTGCTCTTAGATCTGCTTCTAATGTGCTTTCAGATCTTCTCTTAGAGCTGCTCTTCTATGGCGTTTTGTAATGCATACGAACTAACTCTGTAATACTTCAGATGGTTATACCATTGAAAGTTGTCATTTTCTATGCATTTCATATTGTAACATTGGTTAATTTGTATTAAGCTTTCCGATTGAATAAGTGGATGTGATGAACCCTGCTGGCTCACAACTCAAACCCCTGTATTTTCCTTATCTTATTTGTGTTTTTTTTAGTTTTTTAAAGAAAGTTTGTAGACAGAAGAGAAGGGGCACATCATATAAAATGCTCATAAAATGTAAATTTGAGCTATTTTCTACATAATGGAAGTACAAAAGGTATTATTCAACTGAAACAAATAGATCACAAATGATAAACATACCCGAAAGCTTCCAAATTATTTATTTAAGAAAAGAAGTCAACTCGCCAGCCAAGAATGGTGAAAACTGGCAAATATGGACGCCTGGCCTCCAGAAATGACTTCTCCCACTCTGAAACAGGATACAAAGGTATAATAGGAGTAGCTGCCAAGAATGAAGCACAAACAGGAACAAAAAAGAAGGCGCTTTAGCTACAAGCTTCACACGCCAAACCTCCAGGAAGGCACAAATCCCAAGGCAAATGGTACGTCCAAGGAAGAAACCAAAAGAACAAAATTGAAAGTTGAGATCTGTTGAAGATGACGTCTCTGGTGAAGAAACCCCCTTCCTTATTGCAAACAAGTATAAACTGAATAATAAAACTCTGATTGAAGCATGTAGAACCTCTGAATGAAGCCCTCATAGATGCACTAATTCAACTGGTCTTTGACAGTCTCAAAAATGCTCAACATCGAAGAGATCTCGTTCTCCAATGGAAGATTGGCTCAAACCTTGATCACAAAGGAAAGCACAGAAGAAAAACCAAAGGCAAAGTCGAAATAATCAGGATTAGAGTTTTTCATTGCCAAAATGCCTTATATCCCAAAAGGCACACATTTCAAGAAAAGGATGCCACTTTTCATCATTTAAATCTTTTAAAATATATTTAAGTCACTTTCAATAGTTTAGACTTAAATATTTTGGGCGCCCACTTTAAAGATTAAGTGATTTGATTTTAAATCACCCTTTTATGAATATTTAAGTGATATTAAAAGAATAAGGTCAATTTGACTTTATAATAAAGTATTAAGTTAATATAACTTAAATCACTTAAATAATCATAACTTCCTCAAAACTCCATATATTTTTGTGCCGTCAGAAGCTGTGAACTCTTGAACTGCCAAGGCCTGTAGTGAGCCAATCACTGAACTCTGAAAATGAGAACAACCAACTCCTCCAGAAAATACCATTGACCCTCTAACCAATCCAGTTAGCCCACAAGGGTCCAAGAAATAGGCTAACACATTGCACATGATAACTGACTAGAGCGGGGACATCACAGTGGAAGTGCCTTTTATGTGTCCACTGAATAAGTGGATGTTTACAATGACACCCTTTGAACAAGTGGTTGTGTGCTTTCTTTTCAGTATTGTAAGCACTCCGCTGAATAAGTGGTATTGGCTGGTTTTTCGCCTTGTGTATTTCCTTTCAGTTGTTGTATCTTAGTTTAATTGTATAATCCTGAACACCATATGCTCTCACTTTGCCCATTTCGGGATTTGGGTGATGGAGAAACCCTAGTTTCCCCGTTTTCTGAAACTGCCTTGTTTTTTGATTGTTTTGTTTGTATTTTGATTTTTTGACTATTTTTGGGGTTTTGTGCAATAAAGAAATAATGCGATTTTTGCAAGAATTGAATAATAAATTCAATATAAAATGCTACAGTATCAATATTGATGGAAATACAAGATCCACTGAAGGCGAATCATTTATTGAACTTCTGGACTTATTACAATAGAGATCCGATAACATGCAACAAAGGAAACAACATTATTTTAATAAAAACCTGGTATTTGCAGCAAGATGAAGAGTACCCTTGATCTGGTACAGCAGCAATGAATAACCCTTTCTCCTTCCGTCAGACGATCCAAAACAATGCCAAATACATAGGCGCCCCTGTTAGTGGTGACAGACTGAAGAGATGGAAGGCGTTTGGCTTGATCTTAAAGGTACGCCCTTTCCAATGATGGTACGGCCAGGTACAAAACAGTACGGCCTTGAAACAGCAGCAAATAACAAATAAAAAGGTACGGCTCTTCTCTGAGTCTCCAGATCTTGAATGAATATGCGCCTCAATGGAATAACTCCTCTGGATAAATTGCTAATCAAAAACCCTGAATATTTCCTAACTGTGATACTCTGTAATTTCTTCTGAATGAAGAAATCCCTCTGCCTGGCAATAAATCGGAAGATATTTCACAACCTCTGAATTGCTTTCACTGGAGATGGCTCGTTCCCCAATGCTCTGAGACTGAAACCCTTGGCTTCCGTGCTCTGGTCAAGACTTGATCAATTTTCAATACACAATAACATAATGGCTCGACTTTCCAAGCAAAAACCTTATACACTTGAAAAAGTGCGAATTCCTTAAAAATAGGGATCATTAAAATAATTCAACTTTTTTCCTGTTTAATTTTTCAATAGTCTCTGATCAAATTTTAAGTATAAAAAATATAATTAAAATGGCCCCCTTTCAATGATGGGCGACCCCTTCACTTAAGTTATAATATTAAAATATTGTAACTTATATTATATGCTCAATTTAATTAATATTTAATTAATCAATCAAATATTAATAACTCCCTCAAGAAACGTCCGATGCACGAACCGTCTGAAGCTGGCAAACCAGGGAGTGATTCTGCACGTGATCAATCCATACTGCTAAAAATAGCAGGGGTCCCTCGCTGAGTGCCAAATACTGCTAAAAATAGCAACTCAGGCTAAAAGTGTCCGAATGAGCCCGAACGAAAGCCAGCTGATCAAAAACTGACAACTGAAGCCAAGCCAAGCTCCATCAAGACCCTCTATCCATCCCATCAGCCTACGAGGGTCGCATAATAGGCTAATCCATATGCTCAGAGAGATGTCAACTAGAAGGGGACATGACAGTCCGCCCCTCCTGAAATTGCTTGTCCTCAAGCAATCTCAACTCCGGATGCTGCAGAATATCCTCGCTCTCCCATGTAGCATCCACCACTGGCAAATCTCTCCATTTCACTAAATATTCCCTGATAGTCCTCCTATGCAACTGTCTCTCTCTGTACTCCAGGATAGACTCAGGTACTAAAATCAACTTTCCCTCACCATCTAAGGGAGGTAGAACTGCAGAAGGTACCACACGGTGTCCCAACGCCTTCTTGAGACGTGACACATGAAAAACATTGTGTAATTCCTCGCCTTCTAAGCCTCAAGCTCATAGTTTTCACCTCCAACACCATCACTTCGTGATCCCCGGAAGGACCGCACACCGCGGGCTTTCTGCTTCAATCTAATTCTTCCTCAGAGTAGATTGACGGTAGGGCTGCAGCATAAGATAGACCATGTCACCCACCTCAAAATGCCTCTATGTTCTCTTCTGATCTGCGTACTGCTTTTGCTGATTTGTGCCTTGGCAATATTTTCCTTGAGACCCCTCATAGTATCCTGACTCTCCTGCAACAAGTCTCCAACACTCGGCACTCTACTGTCACTTAGTAGCAAATCCAGAAAACTCGGCGCCTCATACCCGTACAACGCCATAAAAGGGGACATCTGAATGGTCATATGGAATGTTGTGTTGTAACAATATTCGCACAAATGAATCCATTTGACCCATGCCTTCTGCTGCCATGCAATATAATTCCTGAGGTAACCTTCCACCCATTTATTCACTTCATACATTCTCCGTCAGCTTCATCCGTCAGCGGTGGTAATCGGTGTCGGCGGTAAGTTTCTACCCCCACAGTCCGGACAATTTCCCCGCCGGCGACCTAAGAACCGATTGCACTTCGGCTGCCACGAGCGTTCGGTATGTTCCGCATAGTCCGGTCACCTACGTATCAAGACCTCATAATTGCGGTAGCCGCGGTAGGTGGTGTAACGAAGAAGCGGGCATACTTCGCTAGCCGATCCACAACTATATGCACCCTCACCGGGCTTTAGGTAAGCTCAGAATGAAATCCATCGATTGTGCATTCCCACTTCCCCGGCCGTGACCCAAGTGGCTGCAATAAACCCGCCGGTATCGATTCTCCTCGCTTATTCATTGACAAACAGGCATCACGCACGCATTTCAAATACAACTTCTGCCTTAAGTCCTTCCATGTGAATCTTCTCAATCTTGTCTTATAGGTTTTGAAATACCCCGGATGTCCCCACAGAGGGTACGCCATGAAAGGCTCGCGATGATAAATGTTCTTTCACCGAACTTGGGACCAAATAATTCGCTCTGTAAATGATCAAGTCACGTATAAGCTTGTGGCCTAGTATCAACCGCTTCATCCTCGACAATGCCGAGGCTCCAGTATCCGCATACTCTGACACAATCATATGCCTCCAATCCTCTGTAATGTGAACCATAGAGCTCAAATAAGGCCTGCGTGAAAGAGCATCAGCTACTACATTCTGGGTACCTTTGATATAAGATATATCAAAGTCATATGCCTGCAATTTACTTACCCACTTCTGCTGACGATCATTGAGATCTCGCTGCCCTAGGAAGTGTCTCAAACTGTTGTGATCAGTTTTGATGCAAAATTTTCTGCCAACAAGATATTGCCTAAATTTTGCTAAGGCATGCATTATAGCGAGCATCTCCTTGTCATAAATGTTGTAGAGTCTCTCTGGCCCTCCTCGAAGCCATTTCGCCTATATACACAGGGTGCTTGTCCCCGGCGATAAGCACCGCCTTCCAATGCCCTCACCGATGTATCGCGACCGGCTTCCAAAGGCTTCAAAAGTCCGGGTAGTGCCAACACGGCATGTAGTCATCAACTCCTTAAACTCGAAAAACATTCCCGCCTCTCAGAGTCCAAATAAATGCACTTCTTTTCAATAAATCATTATCGGCTGCATGACGGAATAACCATTCACGAATCTGCAATAGAACCCACACAAACCTAGGAATCCTCGCAACTGTGTAAGGTTTGCCGGAGTCTGCCAGTCTATAATAGCGCGGATCTTCTCAGGATCCATCCGCACTCCCTCTACACTGATAATATGACCTAAGTATAACAATTCGGTCATCCCCAAATCACATTTGGACTCCTTGGCGTACAAGGACTCCCTCTCCAGAATACTCAACACGGTCTCCAGGTGAGCCAAATGCTCCTGCCAAGTCCTGCTGTAAATAAGGATATCATCGAAAAAGACCAACACAAATCTCCTCAACAGTGAATGAAAAACCCTGTTCATGGTGGACTGAAAAGTAGCTGGCGCATTAGTGAGCCCAAATGGCATCACCACAAACTCAAAGTGCCCACAATGACAACGGAAGGCAGTCTTCTCGATGTCCTACTCACGAACCCTGATCTGATGATATCCTGATCTTAAGTCTATTTTCGTGAAGTAGCATGCACCATGGAGCTCATCAATAAGCTCGTCTATACGAGGTATCGGATACCTGTTTTTGATAGTCCTCTTATTCAGGACTCTGTAGTCTATGCACATGCGTAAGGTGCCATCCTTCTTCTTTACCAAAACAACTGAAGAAGCGAATGGTGATTTGCTAGGTCGAATGTGACCCATAGCAAGTAACTCCTTTATCGTCTTTTCTATCTCATCCTTCAACCTCTTAGGATGCCTGTAAGGAGTTATCATAACGGGCTTAGCGCCCTCCTCGAGCTCTATAATGTGCTCAATGCCCCTGTCTGGAGGTCTCCCTGGTGTAATATCACTGAATACCTTATCATGCTTGACTCTCAACTGCTGAATGTCCGGATGATACTCAGTCTTCTGCTGTCCCTCCTGTATAGGTGCCAATGTGCACTCGGCAGCCCACTCTACCATGTCGTGTCGCATGAGTCTCTCCATCCGACGAAAGGAAATTGTTTTGATGTTGCTGTCCCGAATTGCCTTAAGGATATGTGTCTTTTCATCTACATCAAAATGGATCTCCATGTCCTTGAGACGAAGAGTGACTTCCTCAAGGGAATGAAGCCACTTCATACCCAAGACCAAATCAATATCTCCCATGTTAACAACGTAGTAATCAGCCTTGAACTCATAATTGTTCAAGCGTAAGGGGAGATCCTTAATCATGCGCTCACACCTAAGAGTGTAACCGTCGGCCACCTTAACTCTAATCCCTTTGAACTCCTCAGTGATGAGTCCGCGTTTCTCTACAAATCTAGCATCGATGAAATTGTGTGTGCCTCCTGTATCAAAAAGGGTAATGACCCTCTGTCCTGCCAACACTCCACAGATCCTGAATGAACCCTCCTGCTGAATGCTAGATAAGCGTGCCTCCTGTATCTGAAGTTCTGACTCTGTCTCTGCCTTAGGCTTTGAAGCCTCTGACTTTGAATCCTCAGAACTATCCTGCTGTTCGGAATTCTCTGACTCCGAATCCTCGTAATATGCCCACATCACTCGATTTGCCTTGCCCTTAGGTCTTAAAGGACAATTGTGATTGGCGTCATAGAGACCTTTGCAGTAGAAGCAAAGCTTCTTCCTGCGTAGATCGTTAAGGGTCTTTCGATCCAAAGGTGGTGCTGCTGATTTAGCCTTTGAACCGTTCTTAAAATCTGATTTTTCTTTATTAAAATCATACTTCTCTCTGTTTCTGTTAAAACCCTTATTGTCCCTAAAAGAAGAAGAACCTCTGGAGTTGAATCTACTGGATGGTGCTGCCAACTCCATACTACGTGCCTTCTTAATCGCTTTCTGTAATGGAGGAGGATCAAAGGCTTTGATCCAACCTTTCAATGGTTCCGTCAATCCCTCCATGAAGAGCACTACAAGTCGCCTCTCTGAAATATTCGGAACCATAACTGATAACTTCTGAAAGTCACCAATATAAGACTCTAGACTACCACTCTGTCGCAACTGAGCCAAGTCTCTAAAGTAGGATTCTGGATCCTTCCTGTCAAAACACTCCACCAGCCTATCAACAAACTCCTGATATGATGTGATCCGGTCATGCTGTAATGTCACCATCCCGTGGTGCCACCAGTCGTAAGCTACACCCTCAAGATGCAGTGTCGCGTATCTGATAGCATCCCTCTCCGCCATCGGACGCAAAGTGAGAAAAGTATCTAACTTACTAATCCATGCCTGAGCTGTGACCTTGCCACTACCGTCGAACATCGCTAGATTGAGTCGGTTTGTAGCATGTTTCAGGTCATTGTTCTGCTGTCTAGGTCTCCAATCCTATCGACCTCTATGATGTTCTCTTCTCTGTGTGATGAAACGGTCAAAAGTAATCCTCTCTCTGACCTCAGGTGGTACTAACTCCCACTCCTCGTTCGCTGCCATAAGTGTATCAGCGAACAACTCCTCATGCTCCTCACCTGCAATAGCCTCGTTGGGCTCCTGTCTCATGAAAGTAGGCCTAGTAGGCCTGTCTGCTGTCCGTGAAGCAGTCCTAGGTGCTCTCCGTGAACCTGCATCACTCCTGTCATCGTCACGATGTGGTGACGGTCTCCTCGGAGTACCCAATCTCTGAAGTGCTACTGTCAACTGCTGTAATACATCATTAGACTACCGTTGACCTGCTCGTAAGTCTCTGAGTGCATGTAAAACCTCTGCATCGTCCTGATCTCTAGGGTTTTGAGGAATATCATTTCTAGGAACATCTGTTCTTTCAGCCATGTTTCCCGGCTGCCTGTTCAAACTCTGTTGCCTATCAATCAAAGCTCGTCTGCGTGTGTAATACCTGTGTGACCCAAACTCCTGTGGCTGCATAAGATTTCTAAACCCTCAGGATGACAGGATTTAGCTCTGATACCACTGTAGAAACCCTAGTTTCCCCGTTTTCTGAAACTGCCTTGTTTTTTGATTGTTTTGTTTGTATTTTGATTTTTTGACTATTTTTGGGGTTTTGTGCAATAAAGAAATAATGCGATTTTTGCAAGAATTGAATAATAAATTCAATATAAAATGCTACAGTATCAATATTGATGGAAATACAAGATCCACTGAAGGCGAATCATTTATTGAACTTCTGGACTTATTACAATAGAGATCCGATAACATGCAACAAAGGAAACAACATTATTTTAATAAAAACCTGGTATTTGCAGCAAGATGAAGAGTACCCTTGATCTGGTACAGCAGCAATGAATAACCCTTTCTCCTTCCGTCAGACGATCCAAAACAATGCCAAATACATAGGCGCCCCTGTTAGTGGTGACAGACTGAAGAGATGGAAGGCGTTTGGCTTGATCTTAAAGGTACGCCCTTTCCAATGATGGTACGGCCAGGTACAAAACAGTACGGCCTTGAAACAGCAGCAAATAACAAATAAAAAGGTACGGCTCTTCTCTGAGTCTCCAGATCTTGAATGAATATGCGCCTCAATGGAATAACTCCTCTGGATAAATTGCTAATCAAAAACCCTGAATATTTCCTAACTGTGATACTCTGTAATTTCTTCTGAATGAAGAAATCCCTCTGCCTGGCAATAAATCGGAAGATATTTCACAACCTCTGAATTGCTTTCACTGGAGATGGCTCGTTCCCCAATGCTCTGAGACTGAAACCCTTGGCTTCCGTGCTCTGGTCAAGACTTGATCAATTTTCAATACACAATAACATAATGGCTCGACTTTCCAAGCAAAAACCTTATACACTTGAAAAAGTGCGAATTCCTTAAAAATAGGGATCATTAAAATAATTCAACTTTTTTCCTGTTTAATTTTTCAATAGTCTCTGATCAAATTTTAAGTATAAAAAATATAATTAAAATGGCCCCCTTTCAATGATGGGCGACCCCTTCACTTAAGTTATAATATTAAAATATTGTAACTTATATTATATGCTCAATTTAATTAATATTTAATTAATCAATCAAATATTAATAACTCCCTCAAGAAACGTCCGATGCACGAACCGTCTGAAGCTGGCAAACCAGGGAGTGATTCTGCACGTGATCAATCCATACTGCTAAAAATAGCAGGGGTCCCTCGCTGAGTGCCAAATACTGCTAAAAATAGCAACTTAGGCTAAAAGTGTCCGAATGAGCCTGAACGAAAGCCAACTGATCAAAATTTTGACGACTGAAGCCAAGCCAAGCTCCATCAAGACCCTCTATCCATCCATCAGCCTACGAGGGTCGCATAATAGGCTAATCCATAAGCCTCTCGAGAGATGTCAACTAGAAGGGGACATGACAGATTAGAAAGTGGAAAATTGCATTGCATATTACTCTTAGTTGTTGAAAATCTCGAAAAATTTTTAGGGTGGTTGCTACAATATTCATTGCTGGTCCATAACAGTTGAATATTAATAAAATTCCAATTTAAACAAAAAATAAGGATTTGAAATATACCGAGCCAAATTTTTTCGTTTTAAATAACAGATTACAACATTCAAACAAGTGCACCCGTTAAGGTTAGATGGATAAACCGAAACGTGCAAGAAAGTAAACTCAAGATACAGAAGGGAACTCAACGTCAAGTATGTGCTACCCAATCCAAGGCGGAGTGAGGGGCGACCATATGACGGAGTGATTACAGAAGCAAAGCTTGAAAGGAACTACTGAATAATGAAACTACTCAACACCCAGAATGTGCTTGCTCACCCAGAATGGGAAGTAGCTACCATAGGGCGGAGTTATACTATTTCAACAATACTGAAAGCAACTTTGAAGGAAATGCTGAATACGGAAAACTCTCGACACCCAGAATGTGCTTTCTAACCCAGAATGGGATAGTAGCGACCATAGGGCGGAGCTATCACTATTACAATGTCTATGAATGGAAATGAAATCAAAACCAGATTTGATGCAGTAATAAAGAACTGTCAGTACTACTGACAAATTACAAGAATGAGAAGTTTATGTCTGCCAACATCAATGTGATATCAAGGGATCATTATTACATCATAGAGAAACCACCTTCACTGTGCATAGTAATACCAATCAATAGCCTTCAAATGTTACAAACCAGAAATACTGATTTCTGTCACAAATCTGCTTGTTAATTACATGAATCAGCAACCATAAGAAGTACTAAAATGCTCATATCTTCCCAAAATGACCTTCTATTGACTTGAGACCAAATGCAATCACTTTCAATGACCTAGGCGACCAGCTTAAGACTTAATAACTGTTCTAAATGCTTCTCTTTAATTTATTACAAATTCCAATGCAACATGAGAGGTACGGCTCAGCTGAAATGGTACGGCCTCCTCTTAAAAATTCAATTCTCAATAATAAAATCTGGAAATTTAGGAACTTAGACGCCTACCCTAAACAATGAGATTTATGAAATACCCAGAACCCCTTTTTTTGTATTTTTCAAGATATGAATTAAACTTGCAATCTGCTGTATCAAAATGCAACTTAGAAGAAACTTCTAACATGCAGAAAATCAGAAACTAAGGATTACAATGATGCCTATAAAGCACGAACTCAAATGCAACTCACAGTACAATAAATCACCGCTAGATGTTGTCTTGCAAACATGAAACGATGCCCAAACTAGGAGGTGTTCATCCCTCGAAGCAATCCAGAATCAGTCCGGCAGCATAACGGTGTAATTTTCCAAGATAACCCAAATGATCCACCAAGACTCCTCTTTATAACTTTCAATTGACTCTGCACAACCCTAAAATCAGCTTTTAGGTCAAACTTATCCTTCTCAAGTTTTGGCGTACTTTCTCCTTCAATACTTTAATAAATGATATTTTAATTAAAACACCATTCTTTGATAAATGCGCCCATCATACCCTGTTTTGACTTTGCAATAATTATAATATTCTTTTAATGAGGGCGCTACCCTCAATGACCACTTTTAAACACAACGTTAAGTCATTAACTCTAGTGCCAAGGTCAACGTTGAAATATAATAATTAAAACGTGACTTAAATTGGAATGACTTAGCTTATTTCTCCGAGAATGCCCTGAAGCCAAAACTGATGAAGTCAACTGATCAAATCTGAAACCGGAAGTCAACCAACCTGAGCACATCTGGAAACTGCCAAAAATAGAATTTACTAAAAATAGTAAATTCCAAAAAGTACTCTGAATGCTGAGACGAGCATATCACTGCGAAGCCCTCTGAAAACCCAGAAGGAATCCGCCATTAAAACTATCAACTCCGACCAATGACCTCCTCAAAATTAGGAAACCCTAATTTTAACTTCCGACTAGCCTCCGGGTTCCCAAGAAAAGGCTAACGGTCACCGAAAACAGCTTGAAAAGGGACATTAGATTCCTTGTGTCACACACAGATTCAGCTAAAAGTTTACTCATATGATACTGTGGCAGGTCACAACATAGTTGACACCTCATCTAAACTTTCAAGTTTCAATTTAGTTTTTGAATTTCCTTCCCATGTGCGTCCCAAAAGTGTGGGATATGAAGCACCCATAATTAAGATTAGGATATCTTTTTCGGTGCTGTAATTTGTAACAATTGTTGGGATTTGTTGAACCAATTGAGCATATTGGGTTCTTCATGCTCTTGGTATGGCAGTGCTATTATGCCATGTCTTGTGCCTCTACTTATTGCTGTTTTGTGGGTTTAATTTTGGAGAGGGGCCATTATAGAAATGAGTGTCCACTTGATTGTATGAGTTTATATATTTGACATCACAACCACAACAAACCCAAATTAATTCCTCACAACCTAGAACCTGTTGTATCATGTCAATATATTTCCACCATGGTGAATTTGGGTCTGTTTTGAAGTGGGATTGGCCCATGGAGCTAAAATTGGGTACCATTGTAGTCCTTATGGCAGAAAGTTTGGAAAAGGAGACATTCCAAATAAATGAAAACAAAAATATATAGAGCCTAACTCATTTGAATATAAAAGAATGAAAAACAAAAAAAAAAATTTGTAGAAGAAAACTAGAAAAACTTCTAATTCAAGAATCTTACTTCATGATCTCCTTGGCAGTGGATGGGCCATTGCACACACATTTGAATAGCAATCCAACTGCTTTGGAACTTTCGATGATCACTGTTAAGCTCTATTTATGTAATATGACAAGCAAGAATGAAACTTTATCAAGTGTATATGGTTTGTGGCTCATCTTCTCAAAATAAGGTTAAGTGAGTTTGTTTTGTGGTTTGATGTGTTTTGAGGTGACTTTTAAGGTTAGGGTTGAATTTTTTAGGGTGAATAGTAAACCTATGAATTCAAAATTAAAATAAGTGTTTTGGACACTAGGTTCTTCCTAGGTTTACCCTAAGTTTTGATAATCTGACCCAGATTTGCCCCTGCAACATACCCATGCGAACTTGGGTACGATTAGCAGGCCCTTGTTGCCATCCATAGGAGTTCCAAACTAGGTATGTACCAGACCTTGATATGGGACGTTTTCTAAGTGAACGAGTAACAAAGCCTAAAAATAGCAAAATCTGTGAAAAATATTCTAACACTAGAAAAGAAAGGCACCTTATTTCAAGGGAGGAGTCTGGTCTTCAATGCCTTAGCCAATTTTCAGCTTCCGACGATGGTCAACGCAAATACGAAAGGTGATCAACGCAGTTGGCAAAGGTGGTGAACGGAAAACCAAAAAATGTGGAAAGTTTAAAAGGTAAACAAGTCTAGAGAGGAAAGGCGCCTTATTTCAAGGAAGATGCCTAGGGTTTCATGCCTTAGAATTTTTTACCACTTTCTCAAAAAACGTTCAATCTCCTCTGTCAGCCTGGTTCCAATTGCGCAGAAGGCAATCAAAAGCAATTTTTAGGTTTGAAAAGCAGGAGATCAACTCAGATATGTTCAGGCTCTTCAACGAATTCATCATCCAGTTCAGAGGACCTATCAGACGACGGGAATTGCAGATCAAACAGAGTTGTTTCATGCAAAACGGAGAAAATCAAAGAAAAGTTGAAAAACACGAAAAATATTCTATCTCTAGCAAAGCCAAGCGCCTTATTTCACGGAGGGCGCCTTTTTTTCACGCCTTAGAATATTTTTCGATCATTCAAAATTTGTCAAAACATCTTTGTCAACTTGGTTCTGGATCTTAGAAAATTAGTCAGATGCAGTGTTTGAGGCTGGCAGAGGGTATCATTCAACTTAGATTCAATCAGGCTTGTCAGATTGACTAACTTTCAGTCTCAATTGTTCACAGATTGGCAAAAAATGATGCCCAAACATGGGGTACCGGATTCTAGAGACATGCAAACCAAAAAAGTTGAAAATCTCGAAAAAGTTTCTAAGTCTAAGAGATTTGGGTGCCTTTTTTCAAGGAGGGTGCCTTTACTGTCAACACTTAGAAATTTTTTTCGCCTCGTCTGTGTTTTCTTTGATTCAACCTTCGTCAGCAATTTTCGGTGGGTACAATCATGATCAAACATTGTCAAATGCTGAAACGAAGCTGGGGATCACTCTTGCAATGGTCAAAGATGAGATTGCCATGGTCAAACAAAGATTATCAGCTGATAGTGCCAACTTGATAGATCATCAAAGTTAGAAGCAAGCTTCAATAGAGGCAGAAGCGAGTCGAAATTGAAAATCTTGGAATTTTGTCTAACTTTGGAGAAGTTGGGCGCCTTATTTCAAGGAAGGAGCCCAAGTTATCTTGCCTGAGAAAATTTTTGAAAACGTCTTCATGCATGCATGCTTTTTCCATCCTATGAAAGAAGAATTCTCCATTTTGATGAAAACAAAGTCAGATGTTTTTGCATGATAGGCTCCAAAATTTTAGGGTTTTGCATGAAAATGCCTTTTATCTCTAAACCCTATTTAAGAAAGCTTTTAGTATTCATTTTTCATAATTCACAGGTTGGCTTTCAAAGGAAGAAACATAAAATTTTCTTCTCATCAAGATTTGGAGGCTCAAACGAAGTAATTTTTTAGTATTCTTCGTGGATTCGAGATTGGGAAGCACAGAGGCACGCATTTGCATGGTCTAATTTTCTAGGGCATCACGTTTCATAAACAGGTGGTCAAAATTTTCAAGTTTCATTGGTCTAGGTCTACTTGTTTTTCACTCCACTTGAAGATTGGAAAATTTTAAAAATTTGCATGTCGATCCCTATTTTTTAGGAAATCACACATGTTCGAGAAATCAGATTTTTCAAAATTTGATGATCTGGGTCCCTTCAGAATGAAATTGTCTACAAAACACAGACCTCATTTTTTCATCCCTACTTTTTAGGAAATCTTGCATGATCTTGCTTTTTCAGTAAAAACTCTGATTTTTCAAAATCTGACGATCTGGGTCTCTTCAAAACGAGATTGTCTACAAAACCTAAACCTCAACTTTTTTCTGAAAATCTGCCTTTTTCTGAAGAAAAATCAGCTATCTATTTTTAGCTTTTGTGTAGAACTTTTCCGAACATAGGCGTGTTTACAGTCAAACTTCAAGTTTTCAAACATATAGTACTCTCCAATAGAAATTAGAACCAAATCAGTGTTTCTCCACGATTTCCTGAGAACACTTGAAATTGACTTGCTTTATGTGTTTCCAGTTGTTGATTTGCATGCTTTGGAAGGTGCAGGGAATGTTGCAGTCAAGAATCTTGATTATTTTGGGTTGCTAACAGCAGCTTCTATCCCCATCTCGGTGCAAAGTCTTGAATTTTTAATTGCTTGTGTCAAGCATTACAATCCAACTTCACGAGAAATCATATCAGTAGATGGGCGTATTATTTGCAGGCTTAGGCTGGAAGATATTGAGAAGTGTTTTGCAATACCACCATGCACGGAAAATTTCATCATATCTATTGAAGAATGTGAAAGGGTGCGGTATGTGCAAAAGGACAAGTGCCAGAAAAGAATGGCTCAGAAGTGGCTAAAAGGGAAACAAATTACTTTGCGAAGGAGTGTTGAGCGTGGTGAATTCAAGGAAGAATTTGCAGTCGTGATTACTTTGCTCAACTGAGTCATAGGTCACGCAGAGGCCAATAAATTTCAGCCTTGGATGTTTTACATCATTTCCTAAATTGTTGACAGAACAAAACACTATGACTGGTCAACATTGATCAGTGATAGTCTCCACCGTCAGATGACAGAGTTTTTCAAGGCCCATGAATTCCACATGATATCTTACCTCATATCTAATGGCCTTTCAAGGCAAGTTTAGAGGTTTGTATGTCGTTGGAACTCTGGGTGTTCAGTATATATATGATGATTACCCACAGTTAGAGTTTTCAGAATCTGAGTGGTGTTACAAGCGGGTGAATGATCTATTCTTGATGCATATGGTGTGAGATCTTGATGATGAGTTGCATATCAAAATTTTAGCAGATGCTAGATTGGCGATGGCGGAGTGGGCTGATTGGTTTATCCAATTCCCCACATTCTCCTACATAATAGTATATGGCTTCTCAGGTGATCCAATCATGCTACCTAGATATCCAACGGATGAGGTCGTGTTCATGGAATTTCTAAGGCAAGTACATGAAGTGCACACATTTTTGCGTAACAGACGCAAGCCTGCATTTGGTTTCCCGTTTGAGATGAGCATATATAGATGCAAATCAACAGTTGATGCTAAGTTTATGAGCAATGAACTGTCAAAGTTTGGTCTCAAGCTTTTCAAGGAGAGACGTTCATACGATCCTCATGGTGTTTTCGCAGCCCGTCTTGGTTAGAATCATACACGTGCCTACAGTTGAATATTTTTGGACCAATTGTGAAGATGAGTTTGAAGTACGCAAGCACAATTATAGCAGACTTCCCTTCAGCAGCTGGCTGATTTCCAAGGTTACCCCAAGTTTCCGGGATGGGGACGGTAGGGGACGGCGGGACGAGTCCCCAAGTTTCCGATTTTTGAGGCCAAAATTAGAGACAACAGGGGACGACTATATAAAAATATAGGGAAATTTTAAATATTCAATAGATAACATGAATAAGGCATGCATACTACACATTATAGAACATTAACATATAACATTTGTGTTCAACATTATGCCAATACTCAATACGCATTCAAAATTAACATATAGTTACACGAATCATGAAACAACCTCCAAGTTATAATTTATAAACTTATATCAAAATGCCCAAAGGCTACATTGCTGCCATATAGTTTTAAAGTTTGCTATGAAAATCAAAATACAATATCGTATGTCAATAATGAATACAAAATAAACAAAGAGCATTGCTGCCCCTAATCATCTCTCATAACCGCATCAAAATCAGAGTCATCCTCTGAGTCACTGCCACTATGATGCTCCTCCTCAACCAATGGAACCCCAACCAAACCCTCAACTGCCTCCTCCTCATCTACCTGGGCTGCGTCCTTGGGATCAATATCCCACTGTAGAGCTAGAGTTTGTCGATACTCTAGAGTTTGCTGATCTTGAAGCCGAAGAGCACTATGAATGGCCACTAGCTTCTTCGCTCGTCTAGATGTAAGTCTATTCCTCTTGAGGGAGTGGATAAAGCTATACGTGGACCAATTCCTCTTTGCAGCAGAGGAACTAGCAACCTGTGCAAGAAGGCAAGTGGCAAGTATCTTCAACTGCGGTGTATCTCTCCCATGATAGGTCCACCATCCAATAGGGTTCGATTGAGCTAATATAGCTCTATCCAACCTTGCCTGTGGTTTACTCAAGTTTGGGCCATTAAGATTTGCAAAGTCTAGAAATTGTGACTGAATTAGTGAAGCCTGCTTTGCTGGATAAATCTTTTCAATGGCCCATGTGAACCCATCTAAAACCTCAACATCATCACATGGAGGCACCCTACCATCCCTTGGTGCATACCATTTTGGATTTAGAGCAAAGGCAGCCATATGAAGCGGGGTGTTCATTGTATTCCACCTCCGCGTCACAATGGGCCTAATGTGTTGCTCATATAAATCCAAAGTGGGGTCCTTTGCCAAAATAACTTGCCTGATCTTCCCAAGCATAGTGTCAAATGTCTCATATATCTCTCCAAGACTAGGAGAGTCTGTATCAGCATATCTGATGACATCTACAATAGGCGAGATGGAGCAAATATATCTGCAAAATGCAAACAAAAAGTTCAAAATAATTAGTTGACAAGTTAATTGACATGTTAGAAACTTCAAAAGTTGGAACATTGGACAATAAAATTAAAATATTAAAATCAGAAATTTAATATGAAAATCAGCCATCTAATATGTCTTACCTCACATTGGCCCACCAATCATCATCGAGGATCTTTTGTTTGATGGCTCTTTCCTTGAGTAGAACTTGCATTAGGCCATCTAGTCCACTCAGCATTGACCATCATCAGTTGTAGAGGCTCATGCACCTCAAGCATCCTCTCCAACAGGATGAAGTATGTGGCATATCTACATTCATTAATTCAATGATTCATTAAAAAATAAAAATTTAAAACAAAATCAGATTATGAATACAAATTGAAAGTGAAACAAAATGAAGTAAATGGCATACCTTGTATCAACAGGTTTGAGAAACTCCTTCTTTGAAAATGTCCTAAAGAGAGCAAGTGAGGTGTGGTGATTGCAAATGAACATCTGAATGTCTCTAGCTTCTGCCACCATTTTCTTCACCCAATCCATCTTCCCTATGTCTTTCAATGCATTGTTCAATGCATGAACACAACATGGGGTCCAAAATATGTGCCTGTAAGTACCCTCCACCATCAACCCAGCCGATTTGCACACACGTGTTGAATCGGTGATCACCTGCACCACATTTGCAGCCCCAACCTCCTCTATGGCATCTCTCAAAATGGAAAATTGAAAGTTTGCATCCTTACGTCTCCCTGAACAATCTACAGCTCTAAGAAAATAAGAACCAACATGGCATGTGACTATGACATTGATGAGTGGCCGATGTCTACAATCAATCCACCCATCCATCACTATAGAGCACCCCATCCTCATCCATGTTTTCCTCATCTCCTCCATTAACACATTAACTTTGGAGTACTCTTTGTCTAGGAGGGTGGCGCATAGCTTATGATCTCCAGGGGGTACGAATGAAGGACCAACAGTGGCTATGTCTTTCACCATTTGTTTGAAATAAGAGGAATGGGCCACATGAAATGGAATGGCATGGGCAAAAAAGAATTTGGCAATGGAGGATTCAGTGGTTTCTCGTGCTTGGTTTTGAAACATTGACTCAACTAAGGCTGCCTTATTACTACCAATCACCTTCCTCTTTTTCTCTTAAGATAACACTACTACCAACCGTGGAAGGACTAGGAGTAGGAGTAGGCATAGATGATTGTGAACTTGGGAAAGAAGGAGACCCACCTTGAACCCCACCATCACACTCCATTTGAATTTGTTGGCACTCTAAAAATAATGCATCTGTCAATGCAAGACACACTCTAACTCCATGGCCCACCTCACCCAAAAAATGAGACCTAACTCTTGTGTAGCTGCCCCTAAACTCCTTTTCACAAACATGGCAAAACCAAACCCTACTCCCCCCTGATTTTTTTTGTCTTTCACCCCTGGCTGTCACATATTGAAGGAATGGTTTTTTTTTTGTCTAATGGATGTTTTGCATAGTCCTTCATGGTTTTGGTATTGGTTGATGAAGGAGGGCATTGGGTAGGCGTTCTTTGCTCTCTAGTTTCCCTTCTAACTTGCATTTCAACTTCACTATCATTCCCACCTTGACTGCTGCTCACGTTTTTTGTTTTTAGAATGCAAGTTTTGACTGAAAATGCAAAAAAAATAAAAAAATCAGACTATGTTTCATATTTTGCAAAAAAATGAAAAAAAAAAAAGGGAAAGGAAATGCATACCTCTTTGGTGGATTTGCATTCCCAACAGCACTATTTCAACCTCCTCTCCTCCTTCAAACTGCTGCTCCTTCTCCTTCAATGGCTGCAATTTTTTTACTCTCAAACCCTTGGCTGCTCAAACAAACAAAATGAATAACATGAGCTTGGAGAGGCCTTTTTTCCTTCATAAAGGAGTAAAAACACTTGGCCCCACACATGCCACGTAGGTAGGGGCAATATTTTTAAATTTTATGTTTTTAACATGCAAAATGTGGGGGACAGCCGACCATCCCTGTGATGGTCGAGGGACGGCTCAGCCGTCCCCCCTTCCGTCCCCGGGACCGGTCTGCCATCCCCCTTTGGGTCAATGGCGTCCCCTCGTTCCCGGGACGTTTCCTGTGAATTTTCGGAAAAGGGGGACAATCCTCTGTCGTCCCCTTGCCATCCCCCGGTACTCGGGACGTCGTCGGAACCGGGACGGGGGATTTTGGGGGGGGGGGGGACGCGTCCCCGGGTATCCCTGCTGATTTCTTATCAGAAGATGTGGATGGTATTTCAGACAATGATGGGGAAGTCCTACTTCCCATGTATGCCAGAGATCAAGTTGAGCAACGATCACTTTGACAAGTTGATTGGTTTGCCAAAGAGGGTACCTCAATTGAGAAAAGAACAAGTCGAGTTATCAAGAACAACAGAATATACTTGAGTAGTAAAAGGACATGGAAGGTAGCTATTCTATTTGCAAAGCCGCCAATAATTCAATCATCTCTACCTTCTTCTAGATCAAAACTGAAATCAAAAGCTATGAGCAATTGTCCAGAAGACAAAAAGATTAGCAGAATGATGAAGAGCTTAAAGGAAAAGGTGAACCAGCAGGAATTGTTAGCAGATGCACTAGAAGTTCTAGTTGAGTCAGCACCACAAGTTGAAGCACAACCTTCATCTCCTGCTCTTTCGTTGTTGCCAAGGCCTTCTCCTATTCATATAGATTCAGAAGGAAATTTACCAGTTCGCAACGTCTCAACACCGATTGATCCATCAGGAGTTGTTGGAGTTGGAACCGATCCTCCCAGAGAAGTTAGTAGACTCCTCGTTCTAGCTTGAGAACTTGCTGGGTAGGAAGAGGAGAAATCCTTCTTATCAATTGAACTTTGCAGAACTTGATAGTGTCTACCAAGACACAAAAGAGAAGAAACTTAAGAAGCAAGTTCATATGGAGAAGAATGTTGAAGGCGAGATTATCCTTGAGCTTTCCACACCTCCGGAAGACAAGAATGTTGATAAAGTTGAAATTGATGACTTCAAAGTTGTCAAAGCCAATCTCGGTAGAAGCGCCTGACATACTGATGTGAATCTCTTCGAGGTTGCAGCAAATCATCTTAAGGAACGAGTGCTCAAGGATGGAGAAGATAAGGAAGCCCTCAAGTCTGAGATTCAACAACTGCAACAGTGTATTTCCAATCTCCTTCATGGTACTTCATGGGCCACTTTCTTGCTTTTACAAATTTTGGAGTCAATCGTCGATCAACATCAACTAAGTCAGTTGATCATATACGGAAAGCATATGAGAGATTGGATAGAAGAGTTTTTCACCAGGGGCAGATCTATACTTGTAGAGATGTACCAATTGAGGTACAATGCCCATGATCTTCGCTCAGGGATTTAGGAGTTTGAACAGAATATAGCAAAAAGTTAACCAAAGATGAGATCGTTATTTCTGACTTGAGGACGGCTTATTGTTGTACCCAAACCAATTTTTTTTTGCTTCATCAAGGCATTTTGCTTAAACGAGTCTAAACCTTGCTAAAATGATGTCAAATACAGTTTTTGGGCAATATCAAGCATGGACTTTGGTCAGTGTTGTGTTAGTTAAAAGCAGCCGTCAAGCAGTACTTGTTGATCAAAACTTGAATCGGGGACTCAGATCGAGGCATTTCACGATGGAGGAGCATTTCACGACGAAACAATACCTTTGCATGGTCATTTCAATGGCCAAGACGGGGATTTCAGTGATCAAATTTATGAAGATTTCTCAAGCAAATGCAAATTTGCGCCCTTGTAGCCTAGGGGCGCCCTTCTCCTTCAAGGCTCAAATCTTGTTGCTTTTGTTTGTAAATGCAGTCAATCTCTTCAAAATTAGTCTGGTTATCCGTCGAGCTATCCTACGAGGTTATCCGAGGTCTACAACTCCGATTGCTGAGGTCAGAAGCTGAAGGTTCAGGAAGTTGTAGATTGCAAAAGGTGGTCAGTTCACAGCTTTTGCGCCCCTATAGCCCAGGGGTGCCCTTCTTAAAGTAGGTCTAGATTATGTTATTCCTGCTTGCTGATACATTCAATCTCTTCCTAAGTAGTCTGGCTATTCGACGAGCTATTGAATGAAGACATCCGAGACCCAGAGCTCTGGCAATCAAAGTCAGAAGCTGAGGTTGCAAGGAGGCTTTACATCACATAAAGTTGTCAATTGGCAAAACTGCGCCCCTGTAGCCCAGGGGCACCCTCCAAGATGACCCTTGAGATGGATGAGTTCGCAGATGAGGTCTTCCTAACATCTATGCTACTCTAGTCCGGTTTCGCAACGCACCAGTCCGCCTGACAGTCCGATATTCCGAGCAATCGTGGCAGAGATCCTACCAGGCATGTAAATCAGAGGGTGGAGAAACGTGAAATATACACTGTAGCCTTTGTAGCCCAGGGGCGCCCAGCCTTTTGGCCTGTCAAATGGAGTTTTTAGTTTTCACAATCTTCACGGGACTTGTGAGGAATTACTCTAGCTATCCAACGAGCCCAACCGTCAGCCTTCGGGATTTGGCAAACGCTCGTACGTGCGAGGTCTTTGCAGAATACTTAAAAACGAACACAGCTCAGAAAATGGCCAAGTATGGAGCATATATTTTAAAAAGAAAAAGCTATCGTCTCTTTGAGGTCTTACAAGCAGTTTTCTTGCTTTGTCACCTCCAGAGACATTTCTTGTAAGTTGCTCTAGCTATGCAACGAGACAAACGGTGTGCGAATCAAGTCACCCTAGCTCTCGATATCAGAGGTCAAAGTAGGGCATCTAGTTGAGAGTTGTACTTTTGACAAAATGGTGTTTGAGCCTTCTCAGGCCAGGGGCGCCCTTGCTTTTGGGGTCCCTAATGTTGTCCTCTGATGCCTTGCTTATAGTCGTTGGATGCAGAATACTTCCAGTCACGTAGTGAGTTCACCATCCAGTCAGTAGGGTTCATCATTCGTCGTCAGCAATTGTTTGAAGCGTCAGATGGCAGAATGGAGAAATGGCCGTCTGGTGTCTGAAAATCAATTTAATCAAGGGCGCCTAATTCTTTGAGGTGTTAAACGTTGGTTTTTGCAGTGATGACTCCCAACAGACATTTGATCCTTGTTCTATAGGCTTCGCGATGGATATCCCAGCATGATCACAGTCTCACTCGGTCAGCTGAAAATCAGTGTTGAATATGGTCAACTGTGCTTTGTAGTCAGCTACAAAGCAGGGAATTAGTAAAAAACGTCATATCTTGAGCAAATGGACGCCTATGAGGTGAAATGAGGACTTTTCGAAATCAGTGAAGACTGTTGGACGAGTCCAAGTGCTTTACATGGTTTGTCAACTGAATAAAATAATATTAAATATTTATTTTGCATGTCAAAGCATTAAATGGCGATTTTCTCAAATTGGTGCCTCTTTATGCTGGGATTTCAAAAGCACATGTAATTACAAAGTGAATATTATATTATTTTTTAATCCAGACTTTGAGTAAGTCTCAGTTCAAACTAGGTGGGTCCAATTAGAAACATTCTATTTCAGTCGAGGGTTTCAAATCTTGCAGTCACCTTTAAGGTGAGAATTTATTCTATTTATTCATGGCGCTAGTCATTTAATCACTCATCTAGCTCAAAGAAATTCATATTTCTTCAAGGAAAATGCGATTTTCTCCAGAGTTGGGCGATTTCATTAGTTTTCAGTGGCGATTTCATCAATAATTCCTTATGCAGGTATAGATTAACAGTTCATCAGCGAATTTGAGAAGCCAGTGGCGATTTTGACAGAGGAAAAACACATAAAAAGCGTCTTTTCTCCTCTCAGATTTCCCAAATTCTCTCAGATTTCAATTCGCATGTCCCAGAAACCGGCAAATTTTGGCAAATTTATTCATCTGGATCGATTCTATGTAGCTTCCTTGAGTTAAATCCATGTGCTTGAATTTTCAGGAATTTTTAACTCCAGAGCATTAGTTCTCGAGTTTCTAATTTTCTCAACTGAAAATTTCTTGCATGGTCGAGTTGAAGTTGGATTTTCGCATTTTTGACGTTCTGGGTTGTCTTAGAATCTTTTAGTGGACAAAACCCATATCTCAAATTTTTCGCCGAAAATAACCCTTCGATAGGCTATTTTTAGCTTTCCATAAATCTTGTCAGAACATAGCCGTGTTCACAGCCAACAGGCAAGTTTTTCAAAATGCAATACACTTAGCTTGAATACAGGACCAAATTAGTCCTAAATCACGACTTCATCGGGACAGTTGAGACGAATCTCCACAAGGTGCTGCTAGAGGCAGTCTTAGATCCAGTCAAGATCAGAGATTCGATTATTCAGAACATTCAGCAGTCTGGGTTACTTGAGGCCGCTTCCATACCTATCTTCATTCACTGTGTTGAGTTTGTAATGTCTTGTGTCAAGCATTACAACTCTGCTACTCGTAAGATAGTGTCAGTAGATGGATGAGTCATTTGCAGTCTCAAGCCTCTGGACGTTGAAAGAAGTTTTGGTATCCCTCAGCACCCGAGCAGTCTGGTCATTTCTATGGAGCAGTGTGCACATGCATTCAACGCTGATATAGACAAGTGCCAAAGTAAGATGGCAGAGCGATGGTTGAAGCAAACAAGGAACAAATTTCCAAACAACGTGGGTCACGGTGAATACAAGGATGAGTACTCAATTCTAATCACACTCTTGAATTGTGTCTCAGGTCATGCACATGCAAACGTTTTCTAGCCTTGGATGTATTACATCATTGGTCGCATCATATCTGGGCAGGAGCATTATGATTGGGCATCCTTCATCAGCAATGTTCTCCACAAGTAAATCACCGGTTTCCTAGTTGCCAACGAGTTTCACATGTGTTCTTACCTCATGTACTTGATCGCTTACCAAGGTCAATTTAGAGGATTAAACACGATTGGCATTCTCAGTGTTCAAAAAGTCTATCACTATTACGATCAACTTGAGTTCACTAATGTTGAACGTCACTTCAAGCGTGTTCAAAAGGCTTTCCCGACTTATACAGTGAGAAACTTGGATCAGGAGTTGCACATTTGTATCTTGGCGGTTGCTAGAGTAGCGATGGATGGTTGGGCGAACTGGTTCATTCAGTTCTCGACATACACCTACATCCAAGTATATGGATTTATAGGAAATCCAGCCATGCTTCCACACTATCCTTCGGATAGGACAGTTTTCATGGAGTTCCTGAGGCAGTTACATGATGTTCATCGTCATTTGCACTGCAGGCATAAACAGGCTGCCAACTTTCCTATGCAATTCGGAATATATTGGTGTAGAATGGAACTTGATGCCAAAGCTGTAGGACAGGAGCTAGAGAAGTATCGTCTCAACTATCTTGTTGATATACGTGCTTATGATCCTTGGGGTCATTACACAACACGCCTCGGTGGTCGCGCATACCATAAGCCTACTATGGAGGACTATTGGACAAATTGCGAGGATGACTTCGAGGTCCGCAGACGTAGCTATGGCCGTTCCTCTCTCACAAATTTCTGTTTTCTTGGCAAAAGATGTGGGAGGTTTATCAGATGATGAGGGAGAAGTACTTCCTCAGTTTTTCAGAGAGCAGGTTGACACACAGCCGTTGCTGGTAGTTGATTGGTACGCCAAGGAGTACGCATCAGTAAAAGAGAGGTCAAGTAGAGTTATCCAAAACATTATACTTTACCTTGACAGCAAGAAGACCAGGAGGGTAAATGTGCCTAGAGCAGAGCCGCCAGTGGTGGATCCTTAGCTACCTTCCTCGTCAAAACCCAAACAGAAGAAGAGGACTAATCCTCCAAAGAAAAGTCAAGCGCCAAACAATTCAAAAGGTAAGGCGCTTGCCATTGATACACATACGGAGCCAGTTCAGAGGCAATTACAGAGTTCGCCAGTGCTTGAGGTCCTGCCTCGAGTTCGTACACTAGCCCCAGAGCAGTCACCAGTCCCGATTCACATTGAATTGGACTTAGACTCTCCATCTCCCAGCAGCTCCTCTACATATTCACTCTCGTTGGAGCCTCCTGTTGCTAGTACAGATCCTTCCAGTGGCATTAGCCGAGACCAGTCTTGGATTGAATCTCAGCTGGGAAGAAAGCGGAGGTAGCCATCCTATGTCCTTGATCATTCAGATTTCGATCATGTTTACCAGGATGCGCCAGACAAGAGGATCAAGATCGTGGTTCATGTAGAGAGGAATGTTGATATGGAGATTGTCGTTGAGACTGCCATACCTCCAGAGGGGAAGAGCTTGGATGAGATTGAATCTCAGGACTTCGAGGTGATCACAGTCAACCTTGGTCGTAGCACTCGCCAAACTTAGGTTGATCTCCTACAGGTTGCTACAGACAGTGCTAGGGATAGAATATTGAAGGACGGAGAAGATAAGGCATCCCTCAAGGCTGAAATTAGACAGCTTCGTCATTACATTTCTAGCCTTGTACATAGGTCAGATGTTACCGCCACACTCCCGTCAATGCTCGAGCCGCTAGCAGAACAGGGTCAGCTTGATCACTTAGTAGCATACGGCAAGCGCTTGGAGGAATGGGAGGAGAAGTTCGTTGCTAGAGGCTACTCTATGCTTATAGGGTTATATCAGTTGTGGTACAATGCAGAGAGCTCCGTCTACGTCTCCAGGATGAGGAGCGAGACATGGCGATTAACAGACCCCAGGATGAGATTATGATTGCTCACCTGAGTGTGGCATATGAATCAGTCACAGATGTAGAAGATAAAGAAGCTATCTACTCTTGGAAAACACAGTTGGTTTTCAAGGCAAAGATAGAAGAGCCTATGGCATCAGAATTGGCTGAGAGTAGAGAGCACGTCACTAGTGCACTTCAGTCTATGAGAACCTTAATATCTCGCTTACTGTGTCGGTATCAGATTGAGGGTGCTGTGTATGTTGAGCTTACTGATGTGCAGTCAGAGCTCCAGGCACTTGTTCATAGTATTTTCAGTGGGGAGACCGTTGGCTGTAAGATTAATCAGCTTACAGTCATGTCAGCGTTGTTCGATGAAGCAACCAGGAGCAGAGGTGAACTTCAATCCTAGATCACAGCTGGTGAGGACATGCTGCACAAACATAGCATACTTCGGCAAAATATGAGTGCTCCAAACAGTGATACATTTAACAATCTCGTTGAGGGATTGGTTGCTCGAGATCACAGCCAGTAGACTTCAGTTCCCACCTCTCAGGATAGACATTACACACAGGAGTTAAACTTGGCGTTACCTTTTCAAGTTAACTCGCTGTCTCATCTCATGCATGTCTATTCTGGGATTATCTTTATTCACTTAGAGTTGTATTTAGGGTTTACGTTAACTGATGGTAGTGTTCTAGTTAACTTTGCTTTCAATAAGGACGTGCATGCTTGCACATTGTCCATTTTTAGATTAATTGTATCAGTTAATTGATGGTAGCTTTCCAGTTAACTGTATAGTTTTCTTTATTAGGGTTTAGCAATAAATCTTGCATGCATTGCAAGACTGTAGTTGACTCAAGGTGATTTTAGGGTTCCCTACACCTTTTGATGTCTAGAAATAAGAGTTTTTGCTCATTTGTACATAACTTTTGCACGCGATAGTAATATATGCTGAGCCAGTTTTTCCTGTAATATTGCTATTCTGTATCTGTTCACTTTGGTTGGATGATCATTGTCTTGTGTTCTTGTGATTATAAGCTTATTTCATATCTACACCTCGGAAAGGTGCCGTCACCTCCTTGGGAATTTAGAATTAAGACTTATCGTTTGGTGTTATTGTGTTAATGCGCTTTGTTTCATGTCTACACCTCGGAAATGTGCCATCACCTCCTTTGGAATTCAAAAGTAGAGTTCATCCTACTAGTGTTGTTGCCAATAACTCTTCTTTTAGCCTACGCCTCGGAAACGTGTCGTCACCTCCTTGGAAATCATGTCTTTGAAGTTATCGTATAATCATATCCTGCTCCGTTTCCTCATGCTCTGTTTTTCTTGAGGAGATTGGATAGTTAAGTTACTTAGTTCTGAGTTGTAGTTAGGTCCTGAGAAACTAGAAAAACTTTGGCTGCAACGTTCGAAGTTTATTGTAAACCTTGTGCCTCTTATAGCTGAGACAAAAAGACAGGAAATAGTTTAGTTTAGTTTTCAATCACTTTTGTCCATACAACGAGGGAGCTTCCCCTCCTAATTTGAAGAGCACTCATCACGTAGTGTGCATAGCTGTCTGTACCAACTTGCACTCCAGAGGTGTTTGTTGTTACGCCAACAGTTTTATGGCGCCCACCGTGGGGCGCGAGGCAAGAAAACTTTCCAAAGCTTAGGCTTTGCACGGTTATGACTATCTAGCGTCCTACTGCTCCAGTACAACAACCAACACTAATTCCACCTGTTATACAGTCGAATCTAGTTTTCATCGAAGCAGAGCAGTCAGATATCATTAGTAGCCTGCGCACTTTTATTTTTTGAAAATCATACATCTACCACTCAGTGGAGAAACACGACTACCACTCTAGATAAAGAAGAAGAGAAAGCAAATCTTGCAGCAGGTAGACCAGTCTTGCCACCTCCCGCATGGAATTAAGCATCCTTGCATACCGAGTTTATACTAGATGGAGAGGTAATCCTCCTATCCAGCCAGATCCTGTTTTCCAAGAGGCTCCTGATCAGTTCACTGAATCAAAGATTTTTGAAGGAGAGATTCCCATTCCAGCTAAAGAAATGGGTGATCGTAATAACAACAATAATGACCACAACGGTCACAATAGAAGAAACGCAAGACGTCCAACCCCCTTGCCTTGGGACGACAATATTGGACCGTTGGCTTTAGCAGGACATCATGAACTACCCAAGGGTTCATGCAAGTTTTTCCCGAGATTTCATGGCGATGGTTCCAGACATCCAGATGAACATCTATCAGCATTCACAGCGGCTTGTTCCGTTTTGCATGTTGCACATGAGGACATCTCCATACGTCTCTTTGTGGAGACTTGTTGATGTGTTTTTCGTGACCGCACCAACACAGAATAAAGTTACCAATGGCGACTCTATCCTCTCTTGAACAAAATCTCTTGCATGCTAAGATTGCTAGAAAGATCATGCATTCAACTCCAAGGTTCCTTTATGCAATGGATAGTCTCAATTGGCTTGATGTGATTTGTTGGTATTTCAAGGGGACTTACAAAATTGTTCAATAGCGGAGAAAGGAATTTGAATGCTCGAAAGGTTTTTCTATAAAGCTCTTGTTTCCTAAACTAACCAGAAAGTACTAAATTTAAAATGGTTGCAGAGATAAGAAAGCTCTAATCTACTCTAAGGCGTGGGATATGGCGATCAATTCTCGCAGACTTCAACCAGGCTCTGCTTTGCCTCGCTTCGAATAGCCCCCACAGAACCGGTGCAATCTTCAAAGGGAGTAACTAGAAATGTTCAGATTACAATTCAACAATGAAGACACCGTCACGTTGATGCATACCAACATGAAGATCATAATCGAAGTGAAGTCCACAATTTTCTAGTTGACCACACAAGGTGAACTCACCATCAGCGAGCCCGCTAGTGGTATGGATAGACGAAGTTTGCTCAAATTGAAGACCACACTCCACAATTACTAGCATTTGCATGAAATGAAATTTAATCTACTTTAAGCTACTACTCGAATCAGAAGGACAAAGAAACCTTGCTACCTACTCACAACAAAAGACGAGATCATCATCAATGAAAACTCTTTTTAATTAGAGAGTGTTCACAACAATTTCTTACAAAGTTTTCAAAGGAAAAAATTTTCTTCTTCTTCAAACTACACTATCGATCTACACTATACTACTTCTAAGTTGTCTCTCTATTCTAATCTCTACTCTAATCTAATGTCTACTCTAATGAAATACAAATGAGGGGGGATGCCCCCTTTATAGATGGCCAAGTCCAGTGGACGGCTCAGATTACAATCAAATGAAGGGCCCAGATCGAACCACATAAGCCCTAACCCTGAAAACCGCCACCAAGAAGAGTGGGGTAATAAATGAGCAATTAATGTCCACCATCCTTCTAGAAGATTCTTGTCTGGAAACGCGTTCACACTATTATTTCTCCGACTGCAAACTGCCTGAGTTTGGTCGCCACTGCTTCAATTTCTTGGACTAGTACGGCAGGCACGTTCTCAATCTAAAACTTCAAGGCTGTAACTTTTAACATGTTTGACGGTGATTTTTCTCCTTCTTGCCACTGCATGTTGAGTTGTACGAAGCACGTTGGAGGGTCATCGAAGGACTTTACACTTAAGGAGAAATTTTCTACTTTGTTCTTCAATCTGTCATGATGTCAGTCTCCAACGCCCAGGCCTTCATCTTTTCTTTCATCCTGATCTTGAAGGATTTTCCGGTCTTGCACTCGAACATTCTTCTTTTGCCACTTGAGTTGGGCACATACTAGGTCTCAACACTTAGCCATTTCTTGCAACTTTTCTTCTTTCGAGGTTGAAATGTAGTCCTGGAGTAGTTGCTCCATTTTCCTAAGTCATCATGCCTTGCCTCAATGTTCATTCTGCAAAACAAACAAAAGAAGAGCATTAAAACACTTTTAATATAAATCCAATTTACTTACCTGATCTCATGCTTTGACTTCCAAGGTCTGAGTGATCTCCGGATCTAATAGGGTTCATCACTTTTCTCTAGCAAACTTTGCTTTCTTCATGATTTTTCAACATCTGTAGGCTGGGCAAATAACACATGTGCTTCATATTTCAATGTCTTAGATAATTTTACTCATCTTGTACTCTGCTTCCTGTGTACCTTGAAGTTGTGCCTCAGAAACCTTTATCCAACTTGATGGCGCGCTTAGAAGGTGTTGTTTGATTCCTCTCTGCCTTAGAAAATTTTCCAACCAACATGATACCCCCTTTTGCCTTAGCCAATATTCCAGCCCATCTGCCTTAGAAATAATTTATTTCCTCTAGAAAATTTCATCACCTAGGCATCTGAGCAAAAATCTTCATCTTAAAGCCTCCGGCAGGGCATGAAGAATTTCCAAATCATCTCCTTGTCGAAGATATCCAGTACCCAGAAGGAAATTCTCTTCTGAAAACACCAAATTCATGGGTCTATAAACGAAGGGGTACTTTTAATTTTTTTGAATTTTAACCTTAGAAAAATATTTTTCAATCAAATTTATTCTCATTTTTCATATCTGGGCGTATTTGTAGGGTTCAACTTTCAATTCATTACTCAAGAAACTCTCCAAGCATCCCTCCTATCTCAAGTGCATATGAGAGTGTCTACTTCCAATTTTGATGCCTTAGTTGAATTTTTCATCTCCTCCTTAAGCTGGGCGCACTTGAGGTTATCTACCTTCAATTCCAATGCCTTAGAAAAAATTTGAGTCCCCCTCTTTCCTTTAGGCGCATTTGGACTCTTCAACTTTCATTTTTCACACTTAGAAAATTTCCTAGGTATCTCATCTTCCATTCTCCCTCAAGGGCGCATTTGGGGGTGGGAGCTTCCATTTCCCACACTTAGAAAAATTTCTTCACTCCTTCTCACTTGGGCGCATATGCTAGGCCGAGCTTGAAGTTTCATTGCCTTAGACATTTTTCAAGGCTGATTATCCACTAGGGCGCATTTAGGGGTCCCTACTTCAAGTTTTATATACTTAGAAAAACTCCAAGCATCTCCATGCAAGTTGGGCGCATTTAGCTAGGTCTACTTTCAGCTTCCACATTTAGAAAAAATTCAAACTTCTTCAAAAGGTTGGGCGCATTTAGCACCTTGAGCTTTCAATTTGTGATACTTAGAAATTTTTCTGACTTCTCCTCCAAGTCAAGGCACACATAAGGGGTCTTGCTTCAAGTTTTAGGTACTTAGAAGATTTCATGACTCTTCTCCCACTTCAAGGGCGCATTTTGAGGTAGCCACTTCAAGTTTAAATGCCTTAGAAACCTTTCAAACTCCATCTTCAAGTGAAGGCGCATTTAGCATAGTGAGCTTTCAATTTCTATGCCTTAGAAATTTTCAAGGCCTCCTCTTCTTCTTGGGCGCATATGAGGTCTTGAGCTTCCAATTTTCAATACTTAGAAATTTCTTGGAGCTTCTCTTCATCTTAAGGCGCATATAGGGTAGGGAGCTTTCAATTTAGAACACTTAGAATGTTTTCAGCCTTCCAACCTTCCAAGGGCGCATTTCCATGGGTGAGCTTCAAATTTGCAAGACTTAGAAACTTTTCTTACCCCCCCTCAAGTCAAGGGCACATACAAGGTGGCCTACTTCAAGTTTTATATACTTAGAGAAATTTTCAACTCCCTTCAAGCTTGCAAGGGCGCATATGGGGTAGGGAGCTTCAAATTTGCCATACTTAGTAAAATTTTCACTCTATCTCCCATCCTAGGCGCATTCAAGGGGATGTGCTTCAAGTTTGAAGGACTTAGCTAAATTTCTCATGCTATCTCCTCAAGGCTGGGCGTATTTAGGGGGTCCAGCTTTCAATTTAAAGGACTTAGACAAATTTTCAATTCAGCCTCTCAAGCTAAGGCGCATTTGGCATGCTGGATTTCAAATTTCTCGGACTTAGTGAATTTTTCAGGGCTCTTCAAGCTTCTAGGGCAGGTTTGAAGGTGTCAAGCTTTCAGTTTATCAGACTTGGATGAATTTTTCAGCTTTTTTGCTTGACTTAGGGCGAATTGTTCATGATGCCCTTAGCTTGCCCTAACCTGCTATTTTTAGAAAGTTTCTCAATTTTTGCATTTCAAGCTGATTTCTAGCTTTAGAAAGCTTGATTTTCGCTTTGCCTCAAACCTCGTGATGTGACTGAGTTGTTGTCGCCTGATGTCTGCCTATACCTGCTATATTTAGCAACTTACTAAAAATAGTAACTGCTCAGAATGAGCTCAAACTTCGCGTGCTGATTGCCTGAAGGATGTTGGTTGTGACTGGATGCTACTTCTGTGTGACTATTGTGTTTCGCCCTACTTTTTAGGAAACCCTAATTCCTCTGCATGGACCTGCTAAAAATAGTAAGTGCTTGTTTCTCGAACCTCCGCAACTCCGTTTGATCTGAAATTCGCTATGGGGTCCTCATCACTTGTTTGACTTGTTCATACTGGTGCCTCGCGCTGACTTGCTATTTATAGCCCTGTTTTAGAAGTGACTTACTATAAATAGTAATTGCTCAGATCGCCTTCAAATTTTACCAGCGGGTTCCTTGGAAGATACTGATTGTGATGGGATACCTTGGTTTTTGAAAATTCTGGCGTTTGACCCCTCATTTTGGGTCCTGAAGTTGGAAACCGTAATTTGACTTGCATGTTGCTCAAATGGTCCCTGTTTGACCCCGTTTCTGTTGCATGTCGCCGTGTTCGTGATTTTGAAGTGTTGGGCAGCTACCAGAGTGGTACTGCTAAAAATAGTAAGTGTCCGAAAAAGTGATCTTCTGACTGTCGGATGCGTTTGCATGTCACATTGCCCGAGAGATCTCAAAAAACCTAGAAAAATGATCAACATGCGAGCACTGGCTAAAAATAGCAAGTCCCAAAAAAGTGATCAACTCCGCTTGCATGTTACCTCGTTGCGAAGCTCTCGGAAAACCCAGAAAAATTATGTAGACATGCATTGAAAATTCCAAACCCTAAAAATAGCCTCTGAAGGCTGAGTACTGAAAGTCATCGTCTCATTTTGCATGTTATATCATTGCGTAGGTCTCAGAAAACCCAAAAATATTCTTCAGACATGTGTTGAAAAACTTCGCAAGTAAACCCTAAAATCAGCTCCTGAAGGTGATACTTGCTAAAAATAGAAAGTTGTCAGTTTCAGCTCAAAATTTGCAGAAAAGCAACCTGACGTGTCTTGGATGCAGTGTAATGATTAGAATTTCAAAAGTGTTGAGAAAATGCCCCAGATTAGGAACTTACTAAAAATAGTAAGTTGTCGGAATTTGATGAAACTTTGTCAGGGACCTGCTGGAAGCATGCTGACTGCAACGCCAAGCTCAGATTTCAATTTATTCACTCCATTTGACTTCAATTTATGCACATCCCCGGAAAGACAGATAGAACAAGAGAGAGACAACAGGAAAACAAACCAAAAAAAAACAAGCCAAAAGACCAGAACAAAGCAAAAAATAGGGGGTCCCCATTTGCAATGGGGCGATGTGTGAAAAGGTCACAACAAGACTCTTGAGAACAACATAGCAGACTGGTTCAACAACCTTGAACCAGGCATTATCACCAGTTGGGCCGTCATGAGTGAGAAGTTCTTGGCAAGGTTCAAGCCTGCCGAGGATAGTCATAGACTTTTTGCACAACTCTCGAATTCAAAGATGGAGAAGCATGAACCGACGAGAGAATTTGTGGCAAGGTTTAATTGCCTTGTTACACGTCTTTCTCACACTCTAAATCCATGTGATGAAATTTTGATGAGTTCTTTCATCAACACGCTACCGTCAGAGATAGCCTTTTTCTTGAAGATAAGCAAAGAAGATAGTCTACAACTCCTTCAAGAAGAAGCAATCAAGCTTGAAGATAACATGATTACGATGGACAAGATGAAGGATGATTCGATCAGATCACTCGTGCAAGCGTCGGCTGATTCGTTGCTACAAAAGGTAGCAAACGAGGTGACAATACTAAAGAGACAGTCACCACCTCAAGGGCAACCAGCCTTGCCCACACCACCAACATTTCAACCACAATAGCAGTACCAGCCGAGGAGAAATAACTTCCAGCCGTACAATAATTTCAAGTCAAAGTTTCCGCAAGGAGAACCGAGACAAAACAATGAAGCTGAGAAGGCCACAGTCTTTTGCACTTTCCATGATTCTGTTGAGCACATCGGCGCCACATGTCCGGAAAACCAAAGAATGAATCAGCTCATGGGATTTGCCAATTCTGCTCCTAGTTCAGGTTTCGTATCTTCCAGTTCAAACGTCGTCTCTTCACAGACAGACGAGTTTGATGGCGACTCCGCAACGGGGTACTTTGATCGAGAACCCATAAATCAAGAAGAAGAAGAAGAATACCGCCAATTCTCCCTCGCAGTCAATCATGAGAATATTACCTCACCTGTGTTCACACGTGCTCAGCATTTCAAAGAACAAAAGGAGGAAGAAGAGAAGCGGAATTCAAAAGGAAAGGAAGTAGCTTCTACTTCTAATCCTAAAGTTTAACAAGAAAACATCTTGCCGACTGCTCTAGATTCGTCTTCAGCAAGTTTCAACATCGTGTCTTCTATGATGAAAATGAAGGTACTGATCTCCCAGCTAGAGTATTTACAGGATCATCCAGAGCAGCTGGATAGAATCTTGAAGGTTGTGAAAAAGAAAGTTGCTGCCCAGCCAACATTACTACAGTCCTTCGTGCCTACAGAAGAGAAGCCGAGACCGTTCTATATATCCTTATATATAGGAGGTTTCAAGCTGAGCAATTGTATAATTTACAGCGGAGCTTCTGACAACGTTATGCCTTTACAAATTATGAACGCGTTGGGACTTTCATGCACCCCTACTCAGGAAAAGTGTTACTCACTTGAGTCCAAGCCGGTGCCATTAGTTGGTCAACTCAAAGATGTGCAAGTAAGGCTAGCGTCATGTCCAAAGAAGAAAATCATGATGACCATCTTGGTGGCTGATATTCCTACCAACTACGGGATGCTACTTAGCAAGAGTTTCTGCGAAGATCTCGGAGGAGAAATTTAGACGGATTAGTCATTCGCGACAATTCCATTGAAGAAGGGCACATTTAAGCTGGAACCTGAAATGAAGTCAAAGTTTACGGTGGTAAAGTCGCGAGACCCACATGCTCAAGTGTTATATCAAGACACGGGTCCAGGCACATATGCTATGGTGTTAGAAGTGACTGAGGATTGTCAGAAATTTGTACTTTCCACGGAAGCATTAAATGAAGAATCTAAGATGTGGACAATGCAGTTTGACGGCAGTTGCTTGACATCAGGCTCAGGAGCGGGAGTAGTGATTATTTCTCTCGAAGGTTGTTTATATCCTTTCACATATAGGTTACAATTTGATTGCACCAATAACACTGCGGAATACGAGGCACTTTTATTAGGTCTCAAGAACACGAAGGATATGGGGATCAAACTGTTGAGAGTCGAAGGAGACACAGAGCTAATTGTAAAACAAATTAAAGATCTTTTCCAGTTCAGGAATAGTTGCCTTCGATCCTACAGGCAGCGGGTTTGGAATGCAATCAACTGGTTGATGCATTTAACATCCAATATATTCCGAGAACGGACAATAGCAAAGCTGATGCTCTTGCAGTTTCATTCGCTCTTTTCATGCCAACTCTGACTTTCGTTAGAATTCATTTGCTATTGAGCTGATTTACAAACCAGTTGTTCCTGATAACTCAGACAACTGGCAAGTCTTCAGTGACGATGAGGATATTGAAGAATTTCTCGTCATGGTAGACAATTACAAAGAGTTGTTCTTTGAAGGAAGTACCACTCCTAAAGAATTATTATCAGAAGACTCTGAGGCTACAAAATCCGGAATCATACAATTGAAAGGAAATCAGATTCCTAAGGGTTTTGTATCTCTAGAGGATATTTTTGACCGGCACGACCATTACATCCAAGATCAAAAAAGGTCAGGTGTTAATACTTCATCAGAATACAATCAAGTCAACATAGGTACTGAAGACAAGCCTCAGTTTGAGAATTTAGGCGAGTGTTGTACTCCAGATGAGACTAAGAAGTTTATCGCTTTGTTCAAGCAATATAAAGATGTTTTTGCCTGGTCATACGAAGATTTGAAAGTCTTCACACCCATCGAATTGTCTCACACAATTCTGCTGAAGTCTAATGTTAAGCCTTTCAAGCAAAAACAAAGACATTACAATCCGCGAATTCAAGGTACTATCTATGCGAAGATTCAGAAGATGGTGGACTCAAGGATAATATTTCCTATTCATCACTCCACCTGGGTGTCAAACATTGTTCTTGTGCGCAAGAACGGTGAAATCAGAATTTGCGTTGATTTCAGGAACTTAAATCAATCTTCCTTGAAGGATAATTATCCCTTACCTATCATGGAGCATACATTACAGACAGTCACCGGATCAGAGATGCTATCACTTCTTGATGGTTTTTCTGGCTACAATTAGATTGCAGTGGCAGAGGAGGATCAGATTAAGACAACTTTCACCACGCCATGGGGGGCGTTTGCTTATGAAAGGATGCCTTTCGGCCTTATCAATGCCAGTGCTACTTTTCAGAGAGCCATGGATTTAGCGTTTGGGGATCTCAAGGATAAGATCATAGTCGTCTACCTTGATGACTTAACCGTTTTCTCAGATAAACGGAATGATCACTTTTCACACCTCGTGAAATTTTTTGAAAGATGCAGGTATCACAAGATATCTTTGAATCCGAAGAAGACCATCTTTGCGGTGACAGAGGGCAAGTTACTTGGCCATATCGTGCCCAAAGAGGGGACCAAAATAGATCTGAATCGGGTGGATTCAATCAGAAACCTGTCTCTTCCTACAAGCAAAACCCAGGTGCACTCCTTTTTCGGAAAAGTTAACTTTATCCGAAGATTTGTACCTGATTTCTCAGAGCTGACAAAGGAGATTTCAGCAATGATGAAGAAGACGTCCATTTTTGTGTGGATAGAAGAAGGCAAGCAGGCCTTCATTAAGATCAAAGAAGCTATTGCTAACGTACCAGGGTTGGTTCGGCCAGATTTTCAGAAGGATTTTATCCTTTACTGTTATGCGTCGGAGCACTCACTGTCTGCTATTCTGACACAGAAACTTAGCGAGGGAGAATCTCCTATCGCTTTCATGAGTTCTAATTTTAAAGATGCTGAGATGCGTTATTCCCAGATTGAGAAGAATGCGTATGCTGTCGTTAGAGCTGTCAAGAATTTCAGGTTTTATCTCTCGAATTCTCATCCAACGGTGTATGTCACCAATCCAACAGTTAAGAGTGTGCTAACTCAACAGGAGATGGGCACGAAAAGAGGAAACTGGATCGCGAGGGTTCAAGAATATGATCTGAAGATGAAGCTCACCAAGCTCATTCGCGGGCAAGGTCTATGTCATTTATTGGCGGAGGATGGAGATCGTAAACTTCAAAGCAATGGTGGAGTTGATTCTGAACAAGAAATTGAAGAGGACCTTCCTTTGGTCCTATTAGTTGATTCTGTGGAAGAATGGTACACACCTCTATGGTATTATTCAGCATATGGAGAATGTCCACATCACATGGACAAACAGCAGAAAAGAACACTGAAATTGAAAGCACAGAATTTTGTGCTTGTTAACAACGTTATGTACAAGCGTGGCCTTGACAAAACTTTCCTTTTATGCATCGGTAAAGACCAGCAGTAGAAGTTGTTGGATGCTTTCCACAGTCAAGCATGTGGTGGACTCTTTTCATCGAGGGTCACTACATTCAAGATTCTGCGGGCACAGTACTATTGGCCGACTATGTTCCGCAACGCATATGAATGGGTACATAAATGTCAACTATGTCAACAATTTGTTGGTAAAGTCAAATTGGCATCTCTCCCACTCAAGCCAGTTATCATTGATGCTCCATTTCAGCAATGGGGTATCGATTTCGTAGGTCCAATCAACCCGAGTTCTAGCAAGGGGCATGTCTATGTCCTTACAGCAACAAATTATTTTACAAAGTGGGTTGAGGCGGTTCCTACTAAACGAGCTATGTTTGAAGTGGTTTGTAACTTTCTGAAAGAGTATCATTTCTCGCTTCGGAGTTCCTCAGAAAATTGTGGCTGATAATGCAACATGCTTCTCGTCAGAGGAGATTTTGAGTTTTTGTTTTGATCATGGCATCATGCTGTTGCATTCATCAAATTATTACCCTCAAGGTAATGGACAGGCCGAATCATCCAATAAGAACATTGTCACAATTGTGCGCAAGTTAGTTGAGTCAAATCAGCGGGCTTGGCATACCAAGTTATACGATGCTCTTTGGGCTGATCGTATAACTCCTAAAAGAGCTATTGGCACCTCGCCCTTTGTACTTTTATATGGTACATAAGCTATTTTTCCCATTACCTTGGAGCTATCTGCTTTACAGCTGGCATTTGCAATGGAGGATGAAGAATTCAATTATCCTATTCAGAAGCGGATACTGTACCTGATGAAACTTCAAGAAGAGAGGACAGAGATTGTTGATAAAATCACTCAACACCAAGAGAGAGTGAAAAAGATTTTTGACAAGAAGGCTCGCCACAGGGACTTCGAGGTCGGAGATCAAGTCCTTTTGTGGGACAAAAGGCATGAGCCAAAAGGAATGCATGGTAAACTTGATTCCTTGTGGTTAGGGCCCTTCCAGATTCACGAATCCGCAGGAGAGAATACATATATTCTTTCGCATCAGGATAGAAGTCTCTTCCCGCTTCCTTATAGCGGGTAGCATCTCAAACACTTCCCAACCCTCCTGACTCAGGAGTGCCCAATCATAAAGTCACTGCTGCATAACATTGAGATTCTAGGGTTCTATGCCGTGGTATCCGACATGGTCATCAGACGAAGCCTAATGTTGTACCCAAACCAATTTTTTTTTGCTTCATCAAGGGATTTTTCTTAAACGAGTCTAAACCTTGCTAAAATGATGTCAAATATAGTTTTTGGGCAATATCAAGCATGGACTTTGGTCAGTGTTGTGTCAATTAAAAGCAGCCGTCGAGCAGTACCTGTTGATCAGAACCTGAATCGGGGACTCAGATCGAGGCATTTCACGATGGAGGAGCATTTCACGACGAAACTATACCTTTGCATGGTCATTTCAATGGCCAAGACAGGGATTTCAATGATCAAATTTATGAAAATTTCTCAAGCAAATGCAAATCTGCACCCCTGTAGCCTGGGAGCGCCCTTCTCCTTGAAGCCTCAGATCTTGTTGCTTTTGTTTCCAAATGCAGTCAATCTTTTCAGAATTAGTCTGGTTATCCGTTGAGCTATCCTGCGAGGTTATCCAAGGTCTACAACTCCGGTTGCTGAGGTTAGAAGCTGAATGTTCAAGAAGTTGCAAATTGCAAAAGGTGGTTAGTTCACAACTTTTGCGCCCCTATAGCCCAGGGGCGCCCTTCTTAAAGGAGGTCTAGATTCTGTTATTCCTGCTTGCTGATACATTCAATCTCTTCCTAAGTAGTCTGGCTATCCGACGAGCTATCGAATGAAGACATCCGAGACCCAGAGCTCTGGCAGTCAAAGTCAAAAGTTAAGGTTGCAAGGAGGCTTTACATCACATAAAGTTGTCAATTGGCAAAACTGCACCCCTGTAGCCCAGGGGCGCCCTCCAAGATGACCCTTGAGATGGATGAGTTCGCAGATGAGGTCTTCTTGATATTTGTGCTACTCTAGTCCAGTTTCGCAACACACCAATCAGCCTGACAGTCCGATATTTCGAGCAATCGTGGCAGAGATCCTACTAGGCATGTAAATCAGAGGGTGGAGAAATGTGAAATATACACTGTAGCCTTTGTAGCCCAAGGGTGCCCAGCCTTTTGGCTTGTCAAATGGAGTTTTTAGTTTTCGCAATCTTCACGAGACTTGTGAGGAATTACTCCAGCTATCCAACGAGCCCAGTCGTCAGCCTCCGGGATTTGGCAAACACTCGTACGTGCGAGGTCTTTGCAGAATATTGAATAACGAACATAGCTCATAAAATGGCCAAGTATGGAGCGTATATTTTAAAAAGAAAAGGCTATCGTCTCTTTGAGGTCTTAGAAGCAGTTTTCTCGCTTCGTCACCTTCAGAGACATCTCTTGTAAGTTGCTCTAGCTATGCAACGAGACAGACGGTGCGCGAATCAGGTCACCCTAGCTCCCGATATCAAAGGTCAAAGTAGGGCATCGAGTTGAGAGTTGTACTTTTGACAAAATGGTGTTTGAGCCTTCTCAGGCCAGGGGCGCCCTTGCTTTTGAGGTCCCTAATGCGGTTGTAATGTCCCCACTTTGGCATACGCTCTTCTTTGGTGATAACCTATTTAAAATCCATAGGTTGATCAGAAGTGAAATTAGGGTTTCCTTGCTTGGAGATTTGTGGCATTTCTAGGTATTTACTATTTTTAGTAAATACTAATTTTGGCAGTGGTTCAGTTGTCAGCCTTCATTAAGTCATTTTCAGTTGGAGCAGTTGTTATTATGGCTTGGTCTTCAGAGAGCTTTATTTGGTGAAAAATATTTAATTAAAGGCATTATGTTTTAATTCTCTGTTGGCACCCCCTTGGCCTAAGGAGATAACTTAAGTTGTTTTTAAAGTGGGGCCATGAAGGGTACGCCTTCATAAAGAGCTTTATTAATTTTATTAAGAACTTTATTCCTTGAGCAAAAGTGGACGCCACTTTTATATTATTTGAATAAAGTGAAATTCTTGGAGGCTTTTGGGACGCCACTTGAGAAGTTGACTGGTCTTGGGAATTGGAAAGGTCTCTTGTGTCTTTTGAGCTGCTTCTCAGGAAATTGAAGAGTTTTGTTGAGCTCTTATTTATTGAAGGCTTTGCTCCAGCATTTCATCCATCAATTACCTTACTGTTATGCTGTCAAAATGACTATGGACATTTTGCTATTGCTTCGAGGATGCTACCTCCTAGCCCCTTCCCAATTTCGTGTTTGAAATATAACACCTAGTTGGAACATTGCTGCTTCTCACAACAGACTAGCAGATTGAGCAATAAAGGTTGATAATTTTGGTGAATTCTACAGTTTTGAAGTTCCTGGTTTTTACACAGCTGAAGCTGAGTTTTGTTCATAACTTCTAAAGCGAATTTTATTCTGTTCTGGGTACTTTGGCCATGCATTAGTCAACTGAAGGCGCCACCTTTCACAAAATTTGGGAATTTATTTCCAAGAATTCAATTTTATATTGCAAAATCGATTTTCCTCAAGGGCCGTACCATTTAATGATGTCTTGGGATTCGTGCCAAATAAAGTGGAGACTTTGATTGCTGTTTCTGGATTCTAACTTGGGCGCCAGACTTGTAAGGTGCATTTGCAACTCGTTTCACGCCATTCGGAGGAGATTTGAGTGAGTTATGATAATTTACTTGATTCTCACAGTTGCAGATTGTAATTTCCAGTTTACTGTTTTTACATCAGATTGTTGAAGTTCTGATTTCTGATTTATTAGCAGCTGTTAGAGGGTTAAAATATCATTGAAAATCATCTCTTAATCTTGTGTATGAAGAATTCTATATTTCCTATGTAATTTGCAGCTTATTCCACATTGTACAAACTGTAAACAGTAGTACTGTTCCAGTTTAATTTGCTGCAATTTCTTTCTGTTTCTTCTCACATAAGTCCCCTGGATGGTTTACCGCCAGTGAGGTTAATTTAATTGTAATATCTCATACCCACTCATAGTGGTGAATCCCCACAGCATTGTGGATGCCCGCCGCAGCGGATGAATTGCTTTATTTGTAATCTTTTCCCCCCACTGTTTGGTGGTAGCGTGGAATTGTTCTCTCATGGCTGGTTATCCGCCTAATAGTTCATAATTTCAATTTCTTAAACTCCGTCATATGTTAGCACCTCGCCCTCAGTGGGATCTTGAGTGCACATTCTTGACGTTGAGTAGTTCTTCTATTCAAGTTCAGTTTCTTCAGTTTAAGTTCAGTATCTTCCATTCAAGTTCAGATTTGTATTTGAGGCTAACGCTAATCCAATCATCCATTGCTGGTTATTTTGTGATTTTCCTTCGAAAAAATTGGTTAGCATATTTCAGTGGTATCAGAGCAGAAGACCCTGCCATCCTGTGGAAAATTTGCAGTTGTGTATCAGATGAGTGACAGAGATCTCCGGTACTACACCGATAGTCAGAGCAGATTTTAGTTCAGCTCCTTGTGGTATCCAGAAGTTGGCAGTTAGGCATGGCTAATAAAGAAGAGATGAAGTTGGCAGAGACTCTCTTTATGGTTGGAAAGAGACTTGGTAAAGAATTTCAGTCAAGAGAAGATGAACAAAACATTCTTCATTTGTTAGAACAATGTTTGAGACAAGTGAAGCAATCACCTTCAGAGAAAATGGAGTTGGCCTAGCTCCTACAGTGAATTATTTGAACCAGCCCTATTGGTTGGGGCATCCTGATGAAGAAACCAAGCTACTGATTTCTTCCTGTTTCATGGAGATAATAAGAATTGTAATTCCCCAATTGCCCTATGAGGTTGAAACTATGAAGACCATATTAAATATGATAGTGGAAAGTTTTCAAGACCTTGATGAAATTGATAGCAATCAGTACTCCAGAAGAGCTACTATATTGAAGATGTTTTCTGAACTCAAAACAAGTATTTTGCTGGTTGAATTGGGTATGCAAGATCAAATATATTATTTGATCCATTACCTCTTTATTTCAACTTGGAGTGAACAAGAAGAGGATGTAGTTGCAGCAATGAGAAACATTTTAATTTTAACTATCAATGAGATGGATGACATTCCAAAATCCGTCTTAACTTTTCTGTTAAACATTCATGAACAAGAAGGAAAGGATTCCTCTACTGCTGATATGTTGATAAGAGATTTGTTCATTCAGTGTGATAGAAAATTGAAGCCACACATGAGGAAGATAGAGCAGAAAAATGAGGT